>VCRD01000962.1:0-14363 GCA_006783055.1 Trinorchestia longiramus | reverse complement strand
TTCCAGAATCCGTTTGATTGTAACCTTGATGATGTGCCAGTTGAACTACAGTTGGAGCTCATTGATTTGCAAGCAAATGACTTGTTGAAAGAGAAGCACAGAGAAGGAAAACTTGTCGAATTTTACCGCTGCTTACCTGATCCTGAGTTT
Organism: Trinorchestia longiramus; assembly: GCA_006783055.1. Lineage (NCBI taxonomy): Eukaryota > Metazoa > Arthropoda > Malacostraca > Amphipoda > Talitridae > Trinorchestia > Trinorchestia longiramus. The sequence goes on along the minus strand of VCRD01000962.1, from coordinate 14,213 downwards.
CCGAAATTGAAGAAATTTCCGCTGGTATGGCATCATTGTTTGGAACAACTTATGTCTGTGAGCAAACATTTTCAAAAATGAAGTATGTGAAGTCAACACATCGAACGAGATTGACTGATGAACATTTGAAAGCAATTCTCTTGATTGGATGCAGCAATTCCAAACCAAACATTGATGATATCTTGAAAGCCAAACGTCAGTTTCACAAATCTCACTAAACTTTTTTGCTGTTTGGGTTGTGAGATTCAGATATGTGCACACTAGGTCTGATGTAACTATCTTTTTGCTTACGTCGCCTTCTTTGAAAACTTTTTAGTAAATAAAATGTTGGTTGTCTTTGTTTTTTGATTAACATGGAATGCTAAACTTAGTTTTTCGTCTTTTTTCCCAGAGCTTTCGTTCTGGCTTGCAAGTATTGAACAGAATGATTATGCGGCCCGCGCTCGTCATTCTTTCAGTTATCCGGCCCACTGTGAAAAAAGTTTGGTGACCCCTGTTCTGGATGGACACTATAAGCCCGAAGACGATCACCACAATCTTGAATATCGCGTCCTTGAAAGTTTTCGTTACTACCAAAGCTATGTCTAACACTTTCTTCGAGACTGTTTTGCCTTTGGTCCACACGTTCAAGTGTGCCGACTTGATGGGAGAACAGGAGGCTATGAATGGACGGCACAGAGCTGCCTGACGGAGGGCCGTAGCAAAGGTCACTGGTGATGGACTCGAGCCTGCTGGATGCTTCTTGGGAGCACAGCAGCGTTAGGAGTTCTGAAGCATTGTGACCTGTAAGAGAAGGGTCAGTGAAAACTTCTTGTTTGATGATGAACTACGAAATAATGCTGTTAGAAAGCGTTATTTACATGCTGATTACATTAGCATACACTTAAAAAATGCTGTACGGTAACACTGAAAATAATTTAATGACACTGCCTGCAATCATGGCTCTCCTTACCATCCTTGGTGATCTCTTCGTTTATGAGTTGAACAGCACGGTCATTATCCCCTGCAATGCTGCAACTATTATCTAAAATAGATGCCGGGTTCGGACAAAAAGAATTAACAGTCTCTTCTTCAGATGTAATAAGATTTTGAGCAACTTTGTCCACTTCTATACTTTTATTCGATAAATCACACCAATAATTGTATCGCGCCGATCACGGTTCTTTAGAGGATTTTGTCCTACATTCAACCTTCGCTCATCGGTGCCGTTGCTGTAGTGGTTGTTTTGAGCAGATCCAGAATTTTTCATGCAATCTATTCCTAACATTTCGCCAAGTCTTCGATCACTTTCTTCGACGCTGAATTCAAACTCCGCTGCGGTTGAATCGGTTTCCGTCGAGCCGCAGCGATGGGACGTGGTGTCGTTCTGCAGCAGGTCAATTTGACTCGGAGACTTGCTGGTATGGCGATTCTCAGGCTCTGACGATGGTCCTAAATTAAACAAAAATAATTCAAGCGCAGTCAAACTTTTTATGTGTCCTAATAAATTAAAGCCCCAGTAAAAGGAAGAGAAATTATTAAGACGAAAGAATTTTTCATAGAATCAGTTAATCAAACAGGATACAAAAGGTAGGAAGGTATTGGCACGCTTTTCATTATGATAATTGCAAATGTACGTCGAAGTTTCTAGAACAGTAAGACATTTAGTCACACACTCACTTTGCTGTCTCCTGTGCCTCCTTCTGGTAGGTGCCTCCCGTACCACCAAGAGCAACGCCTCCTTCTGCACCTGTAACACACACGTGTTACACCAAGCTGACGTCGACGTGCATGCAGCACACACGTGTTACCCCAAGCTGACGTTGACGTGCATGCAACACACATGTGTTACACCAAGCTGACGTCGACATGCATGAAACACACACGTGTTACACAAAGCTGACGTCGACGTGCATGAAACACACACATGTTACACCAAGCTGACGTCGACATGCATGCAATACACACGCGTTACACCAAGCTGACGTCGACATGCATGCAACACACATGCGTTACACCAAGCTGACGCCGACATGCATGCAACACACATGTTACACCAAGCTAACGTCGACGTGCATGCAACACGTGTAACATCAGACTGACATTCCAGTGCAAGCAACACACACGTGTAACATCAGACTGACATTGCAGTGCATGCAACACACACGTGTAACATCAGACTGACATTGTAGTGCATGCAACACACACGTGTAACATCAGACTGACGGGGTGGTGCATGCAACACACGAGTAACATCAGGCTGACGGGGTGGTGCATGCAACACACGTGTAACATCACACTGATATGGCGGTGGTCAGGTAAAAGCTGAAGAAAGACTGGGATTTTCCTTCCTGGTTACGAGAAAAGCATTTGAAGCTGTGAAAGAAAGAAGCTTGGAAATTTAGGGGTATAAGATTTAGAGTAGAAACCAAGTTGATGCCGAGCATGCGATACAACAAGAGCTCGTTTAAACCTTAGTTTTATAATTCCGGAACTCAAACGTAAAATTTTGCATAAAAAATTATTACCATCTATGGAGTAATGTTTGAAATTTATGAACATCCAACTTTCGTGTATTAAATTCGAGAAGTTAAGTAATACCGCTTCAGAGAAAGTCAGGAGTCGGAAGCTTAAATCAAACTCCCCATGAATATCTATCATGAACTAGTTTCAATGCTCATGAAGTTCTCAAGTGCACGTGAATTATGACGTAACTGACTTATTTACACTTGTTAACTCATCACTTATACTTAATTACATTTGCTCACTTACTACTTACACACACTCATTAACTTACATTCCCCTCATCATTGGTGAGCTGTGAAGGTTGTAAGTAGTTACAAAGACTCTGGGTCATACGGTGACTTGAGGCCTCAGACTCAGGCAGATGAGGGGCAGGCAGAGTCCCAGAGACTGACTGAGTCATGGAGCAAGGAACCAGACTCTGCTTGATGGCAGTGTTGAGATCTGAGCCACTGAGGTGATAGTTGGAGAAAAAGCGCTTGTCAGCAAGCGGTGAGTGAGTTTGATCAAGCAATAAATTCTCTCCCAACATCAAGTCCTGTTCAGAAATGCCTGTAATTATTGTGTCCCTCGAGGCTGTCTCAGACACCCTGTTGGCGATTACACCACTAAGTTTTAGGACGCTATCGAGGACACTGCTGCTCTGAGTGAACATTTTCCGGCCGAACTTTTTGAGCACATCAGGAGACAGAAGGGTACCGCTACGAGCCATGTTTTTGGTCTCCTGTCCAGAGCGTAGTATAGCACTACTTCCTATCTTCAGAGATTCACAGCTCAGACAAAATAACTTTCCAGTTTTAGCTAGTATAAAAATAGAAGATTTTGTAGAGGAAATATCTCTAATGAAGTTTTCGCTGTGCAAGAAAGCCTCAACAAGGAGCGTTATAGGATTGAAAATAACGAGAGAATCGTCAGAATAAATCACTAGCTGACCTGTATCCAGAACTTCAATCTTTTCAAACTTAATCACAGGAGGAACTTTGTTTTCACTTTTTATACATGAGACATTAATGCGGACACTATCGGGAAGGTCTTTGATGAGTAATGTAGTTTGCACAAGACCAGAGCTGTGAGCTACCCACACAAGCAGACCAGGGCAGCTGGTGTACAGAACTGAATCTTCCACAGCACTCGAGCGCTGTCTGACAACGGGAGCTTTTGGCTGAGCACTATCAGATGACAGTGAGCCTACCGGCACCTCAGAACCTGGGATCTTCTCTGAATTCTGAGGTCTCAACGATTCAGAAATTTCCTCATTTTTGGAAGTCTCAGAGTCGTTCCGTGCAGAAGTTGTTCCAGAAGGGCCCGAGCTTTGGTCTTCCTTGCAGGCTCACCAGCGTTGTTAACAGCAGCAGTGTTGTCAGTGACACCAGCAGTGCTGTTAGGGGTTCCAGCAGTGTTGTTTAGGGTTCCAGCAGTGTTGTTTAGGGTTCCAGCAGTGTTGTCAGGGGTTCCAGCAGTGTTGTCAGGGGTTCCAGCAGTGTTGTCAGGAGTTTCAGCAGTGTTGTCAGTGACACCAGCTACACTGTCCTTCAAGCCGCGTCTGCTCCACGTAACTCCAAACCTGCCCTTTTGTTTCCTTGGCTTAGTCCCTACAGCGCTCAGCTCCTCTGTGTGTAGGCTGTATACCACACACCGCTCTTCTGTAGACGCTGCTACTCTCTGTTGATGTCGAATCATCAATATAAGGATATGATGCTTTTCAACAGGCTTACCAGAATTGCTGTCTTGCCTAAGAAGAAATAATAACAAACACTAAGGTGCTTTTTCACACATCCATATACGTATGTATGAGTGGCTTTGAAAACAAATTAAATCATTTACACTCAGTGATCATACGTAACAGTTATGTACCTCTATTTTCTACGGTTATGTGCCTTGCCCCTCGTTTCTTGTTGAGCATAAGACAAGTTGAGATCCAAAGCAATCTTAACATTGGTACTCGTATGAATACGAGTATATATATAATACGAGTGTCTGAAAACGAATTGCAACACTGCACATACAAACATACATACATACACGTTAACAGTCCATGCACTCCCGTTTCTTTGCTTCCTTCAGTAATCTGCCTCACTTGCAGAACGCCCAACACCTTTTTCTGGTCTATGCTTATCACAATATTACAGCACCTCTTCTATACCACACAAAAAATTATGTCAGAGATAAGTCTAGACCTTATTAGGATTCCATCTAGAAGTAGCTAACCCACTCGTATTCTTCCCGTATTTCATTCTCAAAACAACATTGAAGCAACCTTTACAGACATGTTTCAGTCTCACAATGTTCTTTACACTCAATTTACCGAAACTTTCCGGTAAATACATACTTTCGGTATTTTTTTCTATATTTAAAGTATACTCTTACTTCTAATATTAACACTTAACCAGATACTGCTCATTTATTCTTCCCATAAGTCTCTACTCTCTCCAACAACTATTTCATCACTGTCCTATTCTTACACTCTCACACTTATTACTTTCTATGTTTATTCTTTTCTATGCTCCACTATTTATTTCCTATACTCAGCAAATAAATTAGCCTCAAAAAATTGCATTTTCAATTAAAATCACGCACGTATTCACACCCAAAGTGTCCAGACTTACATGTTCTTAGAGCTTCTGAACTTCTCAATCCCCCTATTAAAGCTTTACCTCATTCCGTTCATTTGCAGCTACAACACGTCCGCCAGTATTCCAAATATTCGAGTTATTAAGATCACATATGGTAATTCCACATTTCTTTATTCCAAAAAGACCGAATCCACAAGGTGTGTTGACAAATAGTATCAGAATACCTCACCCATGGGCTGGGGAATCATTTACTTGTTACATTCGTGACCATTTGACTGCACAAGAATCAGAAAAGGAATAGGAGAAACAATGAAATGCTCTTACTTCCCTGCTTCCAGAAACAGCACTCCTCACTCACCTGGTTCTAGAAAGAGCACTTTTCATTCACTTGTTTCCAATAGGAAAGCTGAGTGACAGGCTCTTCCTCACAGAAGAGATGTCGAGCTATGCACTGGCAGCAGTCGTGGTCAACCTCCAGCAACGCCACAGTGCCTGCAGCATCTCCACTCACAAGCCTCAGACCATTGCTGCTCCATGCCAGGCTTGTGATGGGGGCCGTGAGCAGAGAGCTCACAGAAAATCTTTTAAGGTCTTGACCTATGCCTGAAATTACGGAGAATAACTACAAGTAAACGTTTGGACTAAAAGAAATATTATAAGAATTCATAAAAATTCAGCAATCTCTAGCTTAAAAGCTTCATGTTATTCTTACAAAAGCGTATACATACATACTTTTTTGCGAGTTTACAATCACATAAGCTATTTTGAAGATGCTTCAAGCCAATATGTTAGTTAAGCATTGAGTTACTTCCGTTCTTAAATTAATTTGAGTCCTTGAAGATATTCTGTCTTTATGAACCATCGAAAAAATTCCATAAACGCTATTGTAGTTGCGCTAAAGTCATTTTAGTGCACAAACCATGATAGTGCACAAACCATGATAGTACATAAACCATGATAGTACATAAACCATGATAGTGCACAACGAAAGTCGGTGCACAACGAAAGTCGGTCCACAACGAAAATCGGTGCACAACGAAAGTCGATGCATAATGAAAGTCAATTCCCACGTTGAAAACTTTCAATGAACAAAGAAAAACCCTGACCAGCTCTTGGAGCACCATGGACGGGTGCCAGCAGCCTGGGAAGCAGACACAGAGATGCAGCCTTCTGCACTGCCACCTGCTATCATATCATCCACAGACCTCGTGGCTGACAGCACGTGATGCGACTCAAGGATCTCTGAAATGAGCAGACTTACATCAGAGGAACCACAAAGTAAAGTGTATCATATACACTGGCATCAGAGCAACCTTAGTGAAGTTTATCATATACACTTGCATTAGAGCAACCTTAGTGAAGTTTATCATATACACTTGCATCAGAGCAACCTTAGTGAAGTTTATCATATACACTTGCATCGGAGCAACATCAGTGAATTATATCATATACACTAGTACCAAAGTAGTTTCAGACTCAAGTGTATCTTATCAACGAATGCTAAATGAATCCATTAGAAAAATTCAACACAAAGCAATTCAATTATAAAAAATTTTAACTGCAGACATAAGAAACTAATTGCAAGCACAAGTTGATTACAATAATACCTCAGAAGTCGAACACAATCCGTTCCAGGAAAGTGGTCGACTTCTGAACAGGTCGACTTCTGAACGAATTTCCCCCATAAGAAATAACGGAAACTCAATTAATGCGTTCGAAGCCCCACTCAACATGTACAGTACAGGTATATATGAGTAATGTGTAGTTGTTACAGAAAATGATTCCTAAAGTTAAATTGTTTTTCTTCAGTAAATCTTCGTATATTTAGAGCGCCTTTTCACAGATGAACGCCTCACTGATGTTATCACCGCGTAACTTTCTCATTTATGAAACTTAACAATAATTTCTCCACTTCTCCCAATATCTGAGGCCTTTCCTTCGTCAATGCGGTCACCCCTTCCGCAACATTCGCTCATCTGAGCTCTTCTTTCTTCTTCAAAAACGTTGATATCGTTGACTTGGCCATGCCGTAGTGCGTAGCAAGATCCAAAACAAGCACTCCTCTCTCAAATTTTGCAATGATTTCCTTCTTCAGTTCGATCGTTGTTCTAACATTCTTCCTTTTCACTCGCCCACTATCACTAATATTCTTCTTAAGACCAATTTTTATCGGTTTAGAACACAAATTAACCAAATATACAGGAAAATGAAATAGCGTATAACGCTGCGTAAGTTCACGTGTGACCAGAACAACAGACGGCGTGTGACTGCCGACGCTCGACTTGGCGCTCCCACTCAGCTTGGTTCAACTTCCGAACGCTTGTTCGGCTTCCAGGCCGAAAATCACTCGAATTTTTCGATCGACTTCCGATTTGTTCGACCTTCGAGCCGTTCAACTTCAGAGATATTACGGTATTTTAAAGAAAATTCCTTTATATTTCATGCTCAAGCAAATGATTTTACAGTATATTAGTATTTTCATTGATGTACATATTTTAATGTAAAATCCAGGAGGTAAATATAAATGACAAGACAGCGTTGAAAGTCACCTCTCTTAACATCAATACAGGCTTGGATTTTAATTTTATTTTGATCACTGCTTTGAGTTGCAAACCTGAAAGATATTCATTGAATGCTATTTGAAAAAGTACAGCGACTTCCTGAAGACCCAGCATAAAGGATTGGACTACCATAAAATAGCTAACTAAAAGTAACTTCTACATATTTATTTCAAGTCCGACATCTATATATAATAGACCACTATACAAAGCTGGCTACATGCCTCTAATAACGAACTTTTATTGCAAGTACAATTTGAAAAATTGAACCACCATGACCAGATAGTTTATACATTGTGTCCTGACAGGTGAGGATATAAAATAAATATAAATAAATTAGAACTTACATTAGAGAAAAAAGGGACAGAGGGATATTCGCTGGCTGGCAATACCGATACGCCAGCAGTTTTAACCACATGTGTGCCGGCGTAGCTTTGTCTTTCCCGCCACCATAGAAGCCACATGTAGTCAGCATCGTTCTTGAAAACAGTGTTAAGTCCACACCAAATTAAAAAATGTAAGATATTGTGTAAAGTGTAAAACGTGATCGTGAGTATACTTAACTCTATAAGTCCGGCGATATCAACATTATTCTAATTGTGCATTATCATAACTGTGAAAATGCAGCCATAGCCTATGCAGACAGGAAGCCAACTGTGATATCCTTAGGACACTGAAGAATGCTCAAGATACTAGAGTCATTTAATATACTATTCTGTCGCCAGTCATAGCTGTAAAATTTGTGTGATACTGACAAGTGTCAGTATATGTATTTCATGTGAGCCAAGAAGTGATCTCATCTATGTTTGTGATAAATTAAATGTGTTTAGTCCTTCCTGCTCAATCACCAGCGTTCTAACACAAGCATAGCTGTAGAATTTATGTGTGATACTGACAAGTGTCAGTATATGTATTTCATGTGAGCCAGGAAGTTATCTCATCAGTGTGTTTGTGATAAATTAAATGTGTCTATTCCTTCCTGCTCAATAGAATCCTGGTTGTACAGTGAGACACTAAAAACATTCTACATGCATAGTCACTTCTTCATTTAGTCAACTAGCATCTATTCACAGGAGATGCAACTTTCAGTGTAGAATGTAGAAAAATGTCTTCTGGTCTACAACAGCATTATAATGTGTTCAATGTAGGTGTAAAAGGTTTTCACACCACCCAACATTGGAAAGAAAGTTCCTCAAAAAAATTTTATATTTTTAATTCAATGTGCTCTAAGTGTATGATTTTTGCATAACAAACAGTGCCTGTTGCTAAATACAGTTGGCCTTTTCTTTTTCATTTGTGATGCTGAATTGCAGCAGTTATGTTTCTAAGCAATACTCATGCTTTGATGTGTCAATCATGGCAGTTCACTATATACTCGTATTTGTTTAATAAGTCTGCAGTATAATTCCCTCTTGTGCAGAGGCTCTTAAACATTTTCTAACTGTGATGTATAAGATATTTCTGTCTAACACTGAGGTTGGTGAACCTCAAGTTATTTATACCTGCACCTTCAGTTATCTATATGCTTTCCTTTCTAACAGAATTATATTTATGCTATTACTGTTCCAAAAGGTAATTATATTTTTGTGTACATGTGGCAGCAACTGGTTATTTGAGCTGCAACTGTGAGATTAATGCCATTACTCTAGTTCAGTGTAGCTGCCAGTGTTTTCAGTCAGCCTCAATGGCCAGCATTATGTTTGAACTACATTCTAGTGTAGGCACATTGTAAAGATAATCATGTGTGTCATTTCAGACGCCAGTACTATGTCAAAGTATTTAATTTTAAGTTAAATAATTAGTTCTGTAAACTTAATTTGTGATTTGTTCTCAGATCACGGCTTCAATAAACTTAACTTCCAACGACCTCATCATTTATCGTACAGGACACGCCTAAGTCCCGGACACATTGAAATACACTTTTGGTGTATTTCAGACACTTTTTGGTGCTGCCATGCAAACACAAGCTGCAGTACATCACTCCATCTATTGACAAGGACCAGGTGCTGAGGGAAACATTTGACAAAGTCCAAACACTGCAGCAGAAGAATGTGTTTCTCTTGCTAGATGAAGTACAGATTCGCCTGAATGCAGAAGAATGCAGTCCTTCAGACCTCTAAAGAAGGCCCGGTTGGCTGACTAATTGCTGCAGTTTGGTAGGGTTTTGCTTCTATGTCTGTTTGTTTATTTGAGTGAATGTTTGTATGTTTGGTTGTTTGCATTGGAAAAGGTTTAATTTCCATTCCATTTCCATTTTGTAAAGTCTAAAACTGCAGCAACTCAGCTTTCTATAAAGTGGCCACTAAGCTCATACAATAATACATGTTAAGTCCGGCTGAAATTGGTATTTCAAAGCATTACAGTGCTTTAAACGATTTAAAATTCACTGTAAAAACTTATTATCCTTTCTATTGCTTGAAAGAAGTAATTTTTTATCAATTTGTCCAATAGAAAATTCTATGTTACTAAGAATGCAATGGCATCCGCTAGCGTAGTCAGCTATATGGCAGTGCATGTCCTGTTTATAGTAGTCCTTGGTACTGATGCATGTGGAGGTAAATTGCCACAAAAAAGCCTAAAGTACCTCAAACCTAACATCCTGTAAAAAATTTTGAACTTGAATAATTCACAACTAGACCAATTAGAATTATAAACTAAACTTGATGAACAAAATTTAATAACTCAAATTTGTGGCTTAACCCTTCACTGCCCAGTGTACTAAATTCAGTAAATTCAAATTGTTTGTAAAAATCGCACACGAGAGTTGAAACAAGAATGCAGTGTCTCAACAGCAACCGCACATGTTCGAAAAGAATCAGGTTCAGTCTAGGCTGCTTTATTACTTCATTTGTGTTTAGTATCTGGCAGAAATGCATAGTGCCAATGTATAAATTTAGCTGCTTCATTACCTAACCTCTTGGGCTCATGGACCAATACAAGGTAAGTAATGCTCATGAATACTTTTTATATGGTCTGGCAGATCCAAATCTACATTAAAAATGAAGTTTAGATTTTAATATTCATTTGAAAGAAAGTTAGACCTTCTCACACACTTGTCTCAATTTCAGTACAAAATACACAGGAGGGAAAGTTTATACTATATTGAGTTTGATGCAATTGACATGTAATGGAGGATTTTTTGCATGAAATCTAGAAACATTGTTTTGAATTGATCAAAAGCAACCAACAATTGGTTGATAACTCACTCCTAGATAAAAATAATGTGAATAAAGCTGATAAATTATTAAAAGTAAAACTTGTAAGCCATCTGAGACAAAATTTTAAGCAATTACCAATGCCATGAAACTATGCATTGATAAGCAGATGGTACCCTTCAAAGGTAAGAAGCAGTTGTGACAGCACATCCCTAGTAAACGTAAAAGGTATGGTTATAAAATACTTGCCATTTCAGAAAAGAACAGCAACAAATAAACCCTGTTTCAGATCCAAATGTACCAGATTTACAGCCCAGCACCAAGACTGGGCTCAAGTAATTCAAGTAATTTTGAATTTTCACAACCATATTCTGTTCTTTGACAATTGATTCACTTCCTTGCCCTCATTAGATTATTTAGCTTGTAGAGGAATTTCTTGCTGTGGAACTATTTGAGCAACAAGACTGACAGGTATCCATATCCAAAGGATATGCTTCTTGATATGCATCTGCAAAAGAAAGCAAGGGGTACATTTAAAAATTTGATAACTGGATGCAGAATTGCAAAATCACTAATGCAAAATAATTTGATAATAAGCCTGTAAATCTTGTTTCAACATTTGCAAAGGCTAACCCAACTGAGCCTGTAACAAGATTTGATAGGAAAACTACCTCACAAGTTGAGGGCACTTGTCCTGACATTGTAAAGAGGGATAATGTAATAATGAGTGATGTTGATTTAAGTGATCTATACCTCTCTATAAAATAAATCTGAGATCACAAAAATTTCTACAATAAAATAATATTTCACTTGATAGTCACGGTTGTAGTTAATGAATGACAGTTACATCAAAGAGATGCCTCACAGCAAAGCAAAAGAAACACATCCTAGCATTAGCTGAATTTAAACTTGGTATTTCATTTAAATTCAGTACTTGGAAGAGACAGTGCAAGAAAAAGAAGACCATCATCAACATCACAGATTAATTGTTCCACAGAACTGTGTGCAATATGACAACACATCATTTCCTTGTCATTAAAGACATGAGTTCCACAGAACTGTTTGCAATATGACAATGTTGATCATTTCCCTGTCATTGAAGAAAAGATAAATCAATATAAGCTGGAAAACTGAACTGGCCAAACTGTAACAATATGTCAAAGAAGCAATGCATATTCATGTCTGAACAAACAGTATGTGCTTCTTGAAATTCATATAAGCATCAATCAATTGACAAATGAAAACTTCTGAAGTGATATACTACAATATATCACCATAATATGCACCAGATGGTCATGATACCATACAGCTACATCAGCATTTTATAAATAAATCTATTTTCTATCTTTGATAAATACATGAGATTTCTAAATTGGATTTTGCAGAGTTTTTCTTTTCAACATACATAAATGTTTTTGTATCACCAATGCCCATAATTCAGTAAACCATTAAAGATCTTCCATGTCCCCAATGTCCTTAATTTGGTACATTATTAAAGGTTTTCTATGTGCCCAATGTACTGAATTTGGTAAACATAAATAAAAAATTTATACGAATGTCATTTCTCACCTAATACAGACTAAGGGACCCATGAAGATGTTATGTGTTTGACAAAAAATATATTGGTCATGTGAAAAATAAAAAGGGCAGTTTAAGGATTGATGTACTTTCTTATATATTCCCTTAGAGTATAAAACTAAAGAGAAACAAATTTTATATTATCAGTCCACTAATTAATAGAAAAACAAATTGCCTAGTGAAAATTGAAAGAATAATTAAAATCAAACGACGAATAATATATTATCAGATACTGATTTCCAATTAGCTATACTGATTTAGATACTACTAAAAGTTTTAAGGAAAACACACGCTTTTACCATACAAAATCATCCACGAACAAAAAATTTAAATTGCACCACTCAATTGACGATTTACTAATACGAACTGCTCCTGTCATCCCAACTTGCGGAAAAGAAGCACGTATTTGTTAACTAGATAAATATCGAATATTAAATGTGAAAATACACATTTGGTACAAGCCCACAATAAATCTATAAACTATTTAAAAAAATGATGAGATTTTAAAACAGTTTTTTATTACTTTTTAAGTACAATCTGATAGTAAAATTCTTAACAGATAATGTGATCCATATATTAGCCCTATTGTTAAATGTCTCTCATAAATAGAAAGAAATTCGTAATGATGATCATATGTTGTTAAATCAGATACAGAAATACACGTTTCTATTCNCACTTACTGCCAATATTTTAGCCTATACATATCAGTTATTTTTGTGTGACGAATTAGTCACAGTCGTCCGTAAAGGGTTAAATGTCTCTCATAAATAGAAAGAAATTCGTAATGATGATCATATGTTGTTAAATCAGATACAGAAATACACGTTTCTATTCATAAACTTTGAGGAAACATTTTGGAATATTCCTTCTGCTATTATTTCAATCTTGTCCAAAGCTCTTGAATTAGAAATTAATGATGAAGAACTCACAGTCATATGCAATTACCAAATGTTTGTGCTACTAATTCCGAGAGAGTTACCATATACTATCCTGAAAATTTATGAAACATTGTGGTTTTCACCGGAGGGAAATCTCGACACCGATCTCGACCCGAACTGAAAACCTTGTAAAGTTTGGTTGTGCTTGGAGGATTTTAAGCAACCAACTTTAACAAGCCTTAACTAACTGCCCATGTGACCTTACTCAAGGAAATAAAGGAACACGTCAACAAGGAGCTCAGCTTGTATTTCCATGAAATTGGCACGAGAAATAGCTTGGAACTTTTTTTGATTCTTGCCAGCCAGTCCAGAGCGTCCAGATGAAAGTTTGGCCAGTTCAGCTTCAAGGTAAGATTGGCCAGTCTGGGGCTACAGCAACTGTGGCTGGATAGCGGCAGTGGTGCACAATAAGTTCCCAAAAATGAGTTCACAGTGAAGTTCCAAAGTAGGTTCGAAAGGTGAGTGGGTGGCGGACGGTCCTTCAAATTCTGCACGTAATGTGAAGTGATGAGCACACGTATACACGGAGAACACCACATCACAAGTCCCATTGACAACTCTCAACTTTGCCAGGACAGAGTGCAGAAGGCAGCATTTGGTAAGGATCATTATCCAGCACTTCACAATTTAATCGATGCTCTTTGTTTTCCACCTCTCACACTGAATTGGTGGTTTAATTAAATTTATTTTATAAGTTATTGATAGGAGCATAAACAAATTATTTTGTATCCATGGCAGAGGTCTTAGGGATTTGCATGTGGTTTTTTTAAGAAAACAATTTTAGCAACATGAAAAATTTATGAATAAAATTAATGAAATAAAACAGTTCATTCTTAACCTTCAAGATTCTGAATTCCTGCTAATGACAATGATTTAGTTTATGGTCTGAAATAGTACAGAATTGTACCA
>VCRD01000961.1:119523-181424 GCA_006783055.1 Trinorchestia longiramus | reverse complement strand
GTGTTCCCAACACCCTACATCGTCGATGAGATCTAGTTCCCAAGTCCCCCTATCTCTCGCTTCATGGCCTTCTTATACAAGCTTATCTTTTTTTTGTTATTCATTTCTACTTTCTGTCGCAGCGTCTCAATCTCCCTACCTCAACCGCTCTGTTGTGCCTATGAATCAAAGTCTTGTGGAGCTCAGCATATTTCTCGAGCTTTGCTGACCGACCGTTAAGCGTTTGCTTACGCAGCTGTACCGACTGCGTCCTGTAGTCCCACACCTCTAACGTAGCTGTCGATACATACAATTTACACATCACCCCGATATATGGAAACCTATGCTTTACACATCGCCCCGATACATGAAACCTTATGCATATATCATAAATCTCATGACACTTGTTTGAAATAACAGAAGCAGCACTCGTCCATATTGCAACCTCTTATGTTGAAGAGTTACAAGCTGTACGTTGCCTTGCATTCTTTGCAGTACCTTGTTTTCGCTTTTGTAGCTTTTTCTGTATTTTGGTTGGACTCCATTTTTTGAATACGTCTAGCTGTTCGCGTTTTGCTTTTCAGTGATCATCTACTGAGTTGATGGCACGTACTGTTCAAATTACAAACTTATTATTTGATCTTGAGATCTTAAAGTTAGTGACTGATTGTCAAATGCAAGTTTAGCGACTAGTTACAAAATTATGAAGTTAGTGTCTATTCCTCATATCACGAAGTCAGTGACCAGTCACGAAGTCATAAAATTTCAGGCCAGCCAAAAAGTTAAAAAATTAGTGTCCAGTCGCAAGATCGCAAAATTAGTGTCTAGTCACGAGATCACAACCACAAAATTCCAATCGATCACAACCACAAATTACAATCAGCAACCTGTCACACAAATGTAAGACTATTGTTCAGCCGTGATATTTTTGTCTAGTAACAGTATATTATCCAGTCACCAGTCACCATTATTAAAATAATCAGTCACCAAAGTACACAATTATTGTCTAGTTGCAAAATCGAAAAATCGAAAAATCACAAAATTAGTATCGAGGCACCATATCCCCAAATTGGTATCGAAGCACAAGATTTCAATATTAGATTCTAGTCAAACAGAACAAAAAACTCCTCATTAGTGTCTATTCATTGTATCATAAAGTATTGTTTAGTTGCAAAATGATTCAATTTGGCACTTGAAAAGGGCAAAGATTAGGATTTGTTTTCTCTATCAAGATTTTTTTTAGTTATGATATCGAGTAAGATTCCCATTAATAAATTCTTTTTATAACAATTTCCATAAACCGAAGGATTGGATGAAAAGGATTCATTCATTATTATTTTGAAGTTTGAAATCAAAATAATATTTTTTTCTGTGTGTCGAAAGCTATTCTGTTCTTTTTTACACAGAAGCAAAGCTAATAAAGATTCCCCGGAACTAAAGACACAGATAAAAAATAGTTTTCGTCCATTGAACAAAAAAATAGATTCTATTGCCATTAGTGCAGTACCAACATCCACTGCACCTTGATTAACGCATAGAAGGGTTTCACAAACAAATAAATGAAATAGATGTTACAAACACAGAAACACAAACACAGAAACACAAACACAGAAATGAAATAAATGTTAGCTGTAGATGGTGCAGTGATGGTAGTGATTGACTGTAGTAGACAGCGGCAGTAGTAGTAGTAGTAGACAGCGGCAGTGATAGTAGTAGTAGACAGCGGAAGTAATAGTAGTAGTAGTAGACAGCTTGGTAGTAGTCATTGGCAGTAGGGTGGCAGTAGCAGTGGACAGCGGCAGTTGTTGGCATCAGACGGAGGCAGCAGAATGGTAGTAGACCGTGGCAGTAGACAGTGGTGGTAGTAGGCGACAGTAGTAGTTGATATCAGTAGAGCAGTAGACAGTAATGATATAAATTACAATAGGTGATAGCAGGAGATGATGGTAGTAGTACTAGTAGATAATAGCAGATGATTGTAGTCGTGTAGGAATGGTTTTCCTTGTGGCTTGTTCGCTGGCTCGGGCTCAGAGGTCTAAGCGGGTGGTCGACGTGCTGCGGTTACCTTGCTGGTATGCGGTCTACGAGGGCAGCTTGTTTTGTGATGAGGTGCTTGTTCCAATGTGGTGCTTGTTACCAAATAGCTTGCTTGTTGTCTAGATATCTTGTTTGTTGTCTAAATATTTCGATTAAAACTTTAACGGTAGACACTTTAAATCACCGGTAATTATTGGGTCAGTAGTTAAAGTATTCACGTTATTCGGCGTGATTGGTACGTTTCGTAAGATAGAACTCTTACACTTCACGTACTTGAGCACCTATCTCGCACGACCATTCGCGGCTGTGTCGTGAGGGTTACTGGCTGTATCCCTCCATTCTGCTGCCTCCGTCTGCTGCCAACAACTGCCGCTTCTTTACGAACTATTCTTTTCTCAATTTCAACGTATTTTCGGATCGTTATCTTGTTGACGCGTTCATCGACGCCAGCCGTAGTACATTTTTACACTTTGGAGCAGCTCCTGCTGAAGCATCTTCCTTTTCATAACTCGATCCGTCCATCAATGATGAGTTCCCCTACACCGTGGTCAGTGAAGTAGCCCCAAATCATAATGCTGCCTCTTCCGTGCTGGACAATAGGAATGGTCAGTTTTGTATCATAGGCTGGCGGTGCGGTTTCTGATAGTTATGCTCGACCCATATGCTTCTTAGTTTCGATGAATAAAAATGGTTGTATTAATTACACGCTAACAAGAAATGCTAGCTTTTTATTGTTCAAGCGTTATGATGGCTGTGATATATTTAGTTTAATAAACCTCGTGAGAACTACACCCTGTCGTCAGGAAGTTAATTTTATTCTTGTGTAATCTAACATATATGAAATATAACTAGCTTTACTTGAGCAGGTGTGCCAAGGTGACGAAATAATCGTAGACCTGGAAAACGATCTTATGTCGGATACCACCTCCATCCACTGGCACGGCCTCCACATGGTAGGGACGCCATACATGGACGGGGTGCCCCAGCTCACGCAGTGCCCCATCCAGCCTGGAACCACCTTCAGGTACAGTGCCCCATCCAGCCTGGGACCACCTTCAGGTATAGTGCCCCATCCAGCCTGGGACCACCTTCAGGTACAGTGTCTCATCCAGCCTGGGACCAATTTCAGGTACAGTGTCCCATCTAGCCCGGGACCACCTTCAGGTACAGTATCCCATCCAAAGTGGGACCACCTTCAGCAGCAATACCGGCTGGTAGTCAGGTAGTCAACACCTCTGAGACATCCTTGGTAAAAGCTCTTCTGTGTAGCAGCTCTTCACCTAAGCGCTACGTCATAAAATTTTTTAACGCATTTTTCATCAAATAAGGTTAATTGGCGGCAATTAGTGTTTAAAATTAATTGAAAATTTAAAATAACCTAATCGATAATTTAAAATAACCTAATCATGATAAAATTAATTAATAATGTTAATTCATTTGTGCCATATATGCCTGAATAATAATTATGGCCGAGATCGATTGAAAGCCAAGAATTTAGATCGTCCTACCCTATGATAATTTTGCTAGGGAAACAAGACGATAAGATTCCTACATTCTTATGAATTACTGTTTACTTCTCAAAGAGTACTTGCTACTAAATCTATTTTTTTGCAGATACCACTTCTTAGCTGACAAGCCTGGCACCCACTACTGGCACTCCCATTCAGGTTGGTGATAGAAACCTTATTAAAACTGTTCTTAACAAAACTTTCATTTTAAGATCTGTTTTATCTGGTCTGCTTGGTTAAATCGATGAAGCAATGTTACTGAAAGAGAATCTGAATGAACGAAAAGATCATACAAGTTCTTCACTGGAAATATTAGTTCACTTGCAGTAAATACTTTTTATTTTTACTCACATTCTTCCAGTTTTATTTTTATTTTATAACCAGTTTATCCGCATATGATGATCATGCTTAGTAAGACGAAATTTGAAGTTTTCTGACTCCTACAACTCGTGTGAGCCTGACCTACAACCCATGTGAGCAGGCTTCCAAAGAGCTGACGGAATGTTTGGATCACTCGTGGTCCGCACGTCCGAAGATCCCATCGCTCATCTCTATGACATCGACGACCCCTCACACGTGCTAGTGCTCACAGACTGGCTAGAAGATCTTGCTATCAAGAAGTTTGTCTACCATCATCACTCCGTGGTGAGATCATGTTGCTCTGGACCTATCGTAAACGAACGGGTTATTTTTCTTTTTCTTTAGATGTAAGATTAAGTTCTATGTTGGGAGTATAAGAGGAAATCGCACTGACGCTTCTGACAGAGTTGTTCCAAAACTGATCGAATATATTAGGAGAAGTTTGATAATTGTAAATCAATTTTATGTTATATACGAAAGTGTGAGAGAGCATCAGGAAAGAGATGGAGAGCTCTGAGTACTCCCTAATCTGTTATCTGTATCATAATTTACTAGATTAAGCGGTTTAAGGTCTGAGTAACAGTATTAACGAAGCCTTACGATATGTAATGTATGAGAACAATCATTTCTTGTTCTTCCGATACGTCGTTCAGTAAGTAGGACATACCGTAGCATTTAAAAACTATAATGATCGCCGAAATATTTAGACAAAATACCTTATGAAAATTAATTTATATATGAAGAAAGTTTGTTTTGATTCTTCGTTCAATTTTTATGTTTATGAACCGAAGAATCTGGAGAGCTTTGTGTTCACAATGACAAATACAAAGCATAATTGTATTTTCTATGTGCAGAATTATGGTTTGTCTTAAATGAGTAAATTGTTAGACGTTTGTGTTTTCAGCATGACAACAAGCCGTATAACATCCTGGTGAACGGCAGGGGTTACATCGATACTGCACTAGCATATGAGGGCAGACACCCGCCATTGTCGGTCATCACCGTCAAACAGGTAATTCGATGTTACAATTTTTGTGACCATGATGCCCTAAAGAGGTGAAGTAGCACCAGGTGGTGCATGATGAGCTGTTACATTTATTCATAGTTGCCGTTTGTTTCCATGGTACAAAGAACCTGTGTTGCAATTACGAATTTATCGGTCTGCTTGCAGTAACGTAATGCATAGAAATCTAAATGGAACAATGTGTGATAGCGAAAAGACTTGCGTCCTACCTGCACTAATCATTAACCAATAACAGTTTATTCAATATCCATTATTTAATATGAAATCCATTTTTTCTTTGGTAGTGTTTACTTAACTAATGCTTGTATTAATTACTGGGATTGCGGTTATATCAACAGCACACTCGGTGTTTCAGATATAGCATTCAACATCAAAAACAATATAACGCTCGTTCAATGTTAACGTGCATTATACAATTTCCCCTGTGCAACAGTAATGTTTAAAGTAATTTTTTTTGGAGATCTAAGAAAAATACAAGTGATGTTTCGATCTAATGTGTAGAAGTTCATACTTATACTCATACACTCCCATCTTGCAGGGCTACCGCCACCGCATTCGAAGTGTGAGCAACAGCATACAGAACTGCCCCATTGAAGTGTCAGTGGACGGCCACAACATGACGCTCGTAACGAAGGACGGCAGCCCTGTACAGCCCATCCAAGGTAAGGAACTTCAACCAGGTTTCCCACTGAAGCAAGGACTCTCACGTACCACTTCCCTAATGGGAAGGTTGTAGTTCCATCCAACCTTCTAGGGAGGGAAATCTGTTATATTCAGGGTAACTGTGTTCTGCGTAATTCTCTGTGAAAATGATTTAAAAAAGCATCGCCCCTAATTTGGAATTTATATGCAATATGACGCAAAAAAAATTGTTTTCAAGTTAACACTTATAACTCAAAATAATTGACGTAAAAAGTTGACAGTAAATCCACATGGAAGGATGCATTTTCTAATTTTATTCGGCTGATATTAAGTGCTCGAAATACTCATCCTGCGTTTATTGAGAAATTTGAGATTACTGAAGCCAGAACATTCTGTTCAATGGAAGAGATTACTTCCCGGATAACATGCTTAAGGACATTGATAGTGTCTGGTTTCGCTTTGAGGATCCTCTTTTTCACATAAGAAAATAGTCCAGACGGGAAAATTCACGGGACCTAGTTGGCTACAGGAAGTTAGATATGTGTAAAATGCTTTCAAATCGGTTTCTTAGCCAATCCATTGCATCTAGGGATGTATGTGATGTTACACCGTCTTGCTGGAACCAAACATCCGGATAAATATCGGCAGTCGTTACATCAGGCTCTCGTGGGCATTAAAATTGGCCCTGGCACCATTTCTGTTGTTCTTATGTAAAATGACCTGATGAATCTGAATTTGATTTCGTTTCCTCCCATCACCCACCGTTTCTGGTGGAGGCCTCCACTTATTTTGATCACTTTTCGATCATTTGGAGGGATGAAAAGGATTAGTTTAGCCTTTACATTTCTTCTGAGAGCTAGAGAGGTTAAAAGTTATAAAACAGGAACATTTGTAGCAAGCAAATTTTAGGGGGGGACAAAAATCATTAATGAGGATCGATTTTCCCGTGATTTTTTCGCAATTTTTTACTCATTTTCTACATATTATAGCTTTCAGCTCCCTTCATCCTCTCTCAAACAACTTCAAATGATAAAAATACGACAATATATAGCAACCATAATAAAGATGTATAGAAACAGTTCGGAAGAATCACAGTAAACCGCGCACTCAGATTTGCACAGGAATTTTCATGCTTTGAAAAGTTTAAACTTGAATTGCTCTTGTCACTATAGTTCTGCACTGTAATCTTTATCTTCCCCTATTTTTATCGCTGTTCGATAATACTTCCATAGCCATGAATTTGATTAGTAGGGCTAAAAAGGATTATTTTAGCTCTAAAGAATAATAAATAAAAGTAAAATGATAAATGTAAAGCATAATAAAATAATAAAGAACACCCACAAGTTTACGATCACTAGAGATGTATTGAGGGAAGATAAGGATTACAGTGTAGGACTATAGTGAGAAGAACTTCCGAACTGTTACTATATATTTTTATAATTGTTGCTATATATTGTTATTATAGATTTTTATTATTTGAAGATGCTTGATGGAGGATGAGAGGGGCGGAAAAGCTGGAATATGTAGAAAATAAGTGAACAAATTGCAAAAAAACTGAAAAATTTATAATTTTTTAAAGTATTCTTTACTATTCAAGGGGGAAATCCCCGTCAAATTTAACTCCTTGTTACAAATGTTCATGTTTTAAAACTTGTCACCTCTCTAGCCCCTCAGAAGAATTATACAGGCTAAAATAATCCTTTTCATTCCTCCAAATTATGAAAAAGTGGTAAAAATAGGTGGTGGGCCTCCCCCAAAAATGGTAAAAGGTCATATTCGGATTCATGATGCCATTTTACATACGAATCACAGGAATGGTGTCAGGGTTAGAATTTTTTTCCTGACCAGTGTTATCTATTAATTCAATATACCAGTCACAGTGCGAACTTTAACCATATGAGCATCTTCAAAAAAGTATGATACAGTAATCTCTCACTCCTCAGTCCCAATTCTCAGACATCTCTTATCTGCGAGTAGACATTGAATATCTTTCTCTTTTCTCCTACTTGGAGTGAGTGTCTGAGAGAGTGAGGAACCGTCGAGGAACTCAACAGGAAAAAAGACCATTAAAAGCAGGAGGAGTTTCGTAATTTATGTTTAAGTATTTGAATATACTATAAGTTGATCCTTCTGCTCACGCTCAGATTTTATGGGAGCTTTACACCCGTACATTTTATGTGAACTTCAGCCCCACCAAACTGCACACTTCGGTGAGTGCATAGGCTTCCCAACACTTCAACCGGTTTTTGAGTTTCACTTACCAAAGTTCTGCTTATTAAAAAAGTCTTCAGTGTAAAATTACACATTATCCTTGCTCTTGAGCAAGTTATTTGGGAAGTAATCTTTTCCATTCACTTGGATGTTTTGGTTGCTGTAATCTCAAATTTTCAAAAAGTGATCAACCTTTGTATTGAGCAGCAGGGGAACTATTTTGAGCACTTGATATACACCCATTAAAATTTGAGAAAATATTCTTCCATGTGGTGCTTGTTTCATTTCTTTGTATTGATTATTTTTTGAATAATAAACATTTACTTCTGAAGTTATTTTTCTGTCACCCTGGATAAAATTTTACTAGTCTTGAAATTTTTTATTGTCTCTTTGATGCCTCCCAGAAGGAGGTGCTTCAAATTCTTTGTTGCTCGTCTGATAAGAGTTTGTTTCCTGTCATGGGTGTTGAATCAAGTCATTTCAATTACTGCTGTGTTTTATGTATCGATAAAGTGTGAACATCATTGCTAGAAATCTGCCAGCTAAGGCCAGTCGTATGATGTATCCATGACGGTTGCCAAGTCTGACACAAATTTGAAAACGACATTATGTGCGAGTAATTATGTGGAAAAAATATGCGTATCTATTTAGTCGGTATTAATTTCATGTCTACTACGGCTTTAATTGTAGATCTAAAACTTTCTGAGGAAGTAGTAAAGTTGTATTACCTGAGAGTATTCTGTTTGTTCTTCTGGTGGGTTGTAGCCGAAACGTGCTCCTAAGTTGTTTCAATTTACGATTAAGGTGAGAAAGTCATTTTCGAGGTGATTTTTCAAGATCTACCTATTAATATTTAAAACCTGTAAAGAACAGTGAAGAAATAGGGGATAAGATGGTAGAGAGTTGATGCTACGATTAGATGAAAGAGAATACTTCTTGGCAGTCACTAGGGCGACCCCTATGTTGAAAAGATACCTAACAAATCTAAAAATTATACAAATTTGTGCAATGATTTTTTCAGTGTGCTCTCGGGTCATTCAGTTGAATAGTTATATAGATACCACATTGATACACATTTATATGTTTACTTCGTAATTTCTCTACAATTTCGTTCGATCAATATTTAATTCAACTCTGATGGATTCTTTCTTCTCTCGTTAGCTAAGCGCTTATATATTATGGTCTCCTTTATGCACGGGTGTACATAAGTTTCTTCTCACTCCCTCATTTTCAGTCGAATCTTTTGTGATCTACGGCGGTGAACGCTGGGATTTTGTCATCGAAGCCAACAACTGCGTAGAAAATTACTGGATAAAGTTCCATGGTCTGCTAGACTGCGACGACCGCTTCAAATCTGCTCATCAGGTAATGCTTCTAGGTCTCGGACCTCATAACGCTTTCTATACAACACCTTTTCTATCATTCTCTTTCATTGTGGTGTCGTGGAGTATAGACAAGTCACACACAATGAGAGTGGCATTATCAACATGAACCTTTATGAAATTTTTGGATCTTGTGTAAATTTTTTTTTAACTTATTTTGAAAAAGTCGTAGAACAAAAAAACCATGGCACCACGAAAGCGATATATACATACCGGGTGGGCCAAAAAAACTGGACACACCTTTAATTAAAAATCTTGATTGTTTGGCAACTCTTATCCTGCCGCACCGCATATCATCCGAAACCCTGTTAATTTGACCTTGGATATAAAGTTTTTGTATTGTTGTGTTGTGTAAAATGGCTTTCCAGCGAGATAAACGAGTGGAGGTGTCTGCACTTCTTTGTACGGGAATCGAAGCGAGTGATGTCGCAAATCTGGTCGGGGTGTCCCGTACAACCGTTTACGCGATCAGACGTGCTGGTAGTCGTCGAAAGACTGTTGTGGATCGAGACCGCTTGCGAGATGCCATTCAAAGCAGTCCCTTGACGTTCATGCGCCAACTCGTCTGGAGGCTCGAGGTTGGAGCGGCCACAGTTGAATGAGCAGTCGGAAAGCTGGGAGGCACGTCCCTTGTCATTGTTGAGAGGCCGCTGCTCACGCCAACCATCTGCGCCAAGTGTTTTGAACGTGTCCAGAGGCTCATAAATAATGATCACAAGTCTGTTCCACCTGGTCGGGTGATCATCTTCTCAGATGAGAAGACTTGGACAGTCCACCCGGTGAGAAACATTGAGGCACACACATTGAAGCCGATATATCTGTTCGCCACCCAAACATCACCGCTCTTAAAGCATCCGTTGACCGGGAGTAGATGACCATGAACACGGATTACGTTGTCAAGACCTGCAAAATCTCCAGGTGCCGTCTCGAAGCCATCATCGCTGCGGATGGCGGTTATATTGAATAGAATTGAATATTAGCCCGGTATTTTTATTCCCTGAAAATTTTACTCGCTTTAGTCAAGCAGTTTATAAGGTACCTAATGCAGAATTTAGATTTTGGGTTTGTTCAGTTTTATCGGCCCACCCGGTAGGTCAAGGTTTGGGTGTAGAGAAAATGCTTACAAAGTTTTATCTCTGTATTATTTCTGGATGGAAGTATTAACACTGACAGACAAATTTTTTGGTATTGAATAATTATTAATTACATCCTTTCAAGAATTTCCCATTTTGTGATGCACACATAAAGGTTGGTCTTTTCCCATGCTATCAAAATTTGTATAATGCTTGCATATTTCTGGATCATACATCTATTAGGGGTGAACAAAAGCAATAATGTGTCTCCAATAAAACAGGTTGAGTCTTTGTTAGTCAGAATGCTTATTTTATATTAAAATGATAGCCCTTGCATTCAGAGAGAAGTCCTCGGAAGTGATATATGTAAACCGTCAATTTGTGTAGACTGCAGTGCTATTTCTGCTAGGCTAACATTGGAGATACAGCAGTGGTGTTCCCGCTAGGATGACATTGCAGATACTGCAGTGGTGTTCCCGCTAGAGTGATATTGCAGATACAGTAGTACCTCGGTTAACGACCACAATCCGTTTCTTAAAGATGGTTGTTAACTGGAACGTTTGGTAACTGAATAAATTTTTCCCATGAGAAACAATGGATATAGAAATAATTGGTTCTCATCCCTAGTTGATTCGCTACTATCAGTAACATATAACCTATAGGTGTTTCTTAAATGAGAAATGCAGTGTAAAACTACTTTACCAAGAGTTTTCTTTAATAAATTATAGATTTGTAGCACCTTCTCACAAATTAAAGCCTCACTGATGCTAGCACCTTCTAACTGTTTCTCATTTTTATACACACAAAGCAACTTTTCTACCTATTAAATTATGCGAGGCTTTTGCTTAGTTAAAGTACTTACTCCTTTGGCAACACTAGCTCCATTTATTTGTTCCTTATTCTTTGAAATGGTCGAAATTGTTGACTTCGACATGTTGTATTCCACCGCGAGATCAGATACCCGCACTCCATTTTCATGTTTAGAAATAATTTCTATATCGTAATTGTTGGCCTTTCATTTTCATCACACTACTACTCTTGCTTTTAGCTTTCTTTGGATACGTGTTTGAGGGCTATATTATACAAATAAAGCACTAAAATACCACAAAAACACTGACGCAACTCGATAAAAACAGGCAACATCCGACTGCAATGTCTCGAGCGCGACTAAGGTTGGAATGCCGCGTGGGTTCTTTGTCTTGCTGTTCCTTATCTAAAATTTGTTCGTTATCCGGTTCAAATATCTAGCGAAATTGTTGGTCGTTAACGATTTGTTCGGTATCCAAGGCTTTCGTTAACCGAGGTTCTACTGTACTCCAAAGTGCGATACTCATCTGTTACTGACACGTCTGTTCGGAAACCCTATATCCCCGTCTATGTGTTAAAAGCCTTCCTCCTATTTATTCCTGATTTGTGAAGTTTTACGATAAAAGTATGCTCATTCGATGCAATGTACAGTAAAGGGCATATTATTTAAAAATTGAAAAGTGGACATAATATACATAAAATTTAATAGTCTGAATTCGTTTCATCGCATTGATAGATTGAATTTAATTTGAACAAGAAATATAAGTGATCTTGGTTCAAAGAGTTATTAGTAAACTGTAACCTGTGCCGTCGCTGAGCATGTGGACAGAACTTATTAGTAAAGATGGCGGTATATCTGTAATTATTACATCCCTACCTATACCAAGGTTGTATTATTTCTAATAGTATCTCTTTTTAAGTTTTGAACAATATTTTGAGGTATAGAGGCTCAAGTTGAGGAAGAACAGAAGTTAATCAGCGTGCGACATTGCGTAAACCAATTAGTACTTTACGGAGATTTTGAGACAGAGTATCAGAAAGAAGATTACATACATTCTAGGTGTTATGTGCTTCATTTATTTGCCATTTGCGTGTTCAAATATTAACTGATTTTTGCTATTACTTGCAGGTGGCGGTGCTTCGCTACGAGGGTGCTCCAGACTCGCTTCCCTCAGACATCACTGACATGACCTGGGCGCTCACCAAGCGAGAAGGATTCGTGAGTGCAGATGTGGAATCCATGACTCTATTTAAGGCTGGTGATAGTTCACCTTCGTTTTGTATACTATCTGCCTGTACCAAGTGGGGCCTACGATATTCATACTCCATTGAAATACGATATGTGCTCCGTTTTGCATCGACTGTCTCAGGAAAATTCGCCTGACAACTTTGCTTGCAAGTAGGGTATTGTACGAGGGATATTTTTAAAGTACGTACCGTTTTAAAATAAAATATAACAAGCTCAGTTTTCGCAGTAATTTCATTTTTATATTAAAGCCTGTACTTTAATCTACTTTCCTACATATTTTCCATCAATATTAAGATACTTATCGACCAGCTTTTGAATACCATCCTCATTGAAATCTGCCACCTGATTAGATCACTATTGCAATACGGTCGTTTTGACATCGTCGTCGTAGCCACCCACATAATTTTTCAGATGCAATAACACGTGGTAGTTACTGGGCGCTAGATCGGGGCTGTGCGAGGGTAATCAAGTTGTTCCCAGCAAAATGATCGAATCGGCTCTTCAGTTTGATTGGCCGAGTGTAGACGGATATTGTCGTAATGCAAAACGATCTCCTGACTCGGCATGCCCTCAGCTATCAACAATTTTCGTACCATGTCATCGCTCATGATGTTTTCTCCGTACAATTCACTGAACTGATAATGAATTTCAGCCGCTCTTACGTCTTTAGTACTGAGAAAACGAATCACACAGCGTATTTCACTGTCGACGAGATTCTCAATCGAAGGAAGCTTTTCAAATACTCACAAACAAACGTATACGCATTGATTGTTTGTGCTCTAACAGATTTCTGCTCAGGAGGAACTTTTTCTCATCTATGTCTAACAATTTCACGCAATTCATTCCTTTTTTTAAAGTTCATACGCACCTTTAGTTTCTCAGTGTGGAAGCGGTCAAGAGTGGCCGAATATGAGCCAGCTTACTCCCAGTAACCACTATAACTCTGGGTCACAGACATAATGTCTCATGCATACTATCTTCGTTGCAAGGTCTTGCGGGATGTGTCTGGGGAAGCCAGTGACAAATCTTGTCAGCTGCTACTCGTTTAACCTCCATGTATCAAATGTTTACCAGCACTTAACCCGTCAAGGGGAGGATGTTTGGTGCTAAGTAATGCATATTCAAGGTGAACTTAAACGTACATTGTCCACTTGCATTTTGTATTTATTTCACACGGTCTTAGAAAAACTTTAGACGTGTTTCTTTTTTTCATTCATTCATCTATCCACCCATCACAATACAGACTTACAGCCAATACATCTTTTCCTCGCTTCTGACTACAGTTTTATCCGGACGCTGTTCATGACTTTCTTCCTAATATCTAAACCCCTACGGATCATCTACTCCATTCTGATATTTTTTCCCTTGCAAGTTTTGGTAATCACGAATATAGCAAATTAAGACACGCTAAAACTTTTTTCATTTATGGATTGTTCTGTGCAGCAAGTGAACACACTCAATAAAGCACCGGGAGATGAAACATTTCTAACTGCTGCCGAAATCCAGTCGTTTGGCGAAACAGTCGACTACTCCGGGACTCCGGACCACACCTTCTGGATCGACTTCGACTTCCATCCCAGCAATAATGACCTGTTCCACCATGAGGACTACTATCCATTTTATGCAGGTATATACGTGTATACATACATTAAGCCCTATAAGAACTTTAGAAATATGAACATAATCTAAGCTAGATTAGAGTAAGAGAAAATTTGAAATTATTTCTTCATTATAAGTTTCTAATAATACTTATGTATGCGTGAGTTAAAAGTTTGTATCCCCTTTGAAACACTGTTCTGAAAGATTTTCTATACTCATGAAGGCTTTTAGACCCTACAAAAATCTTACAACAGAATAGTTTGTGTTTCGACTGCTCGCAGTCTAGAGCCTGTTCTATCAGTTGTTCTGTCAGCATCTTCTAAGTTACGCTGATTCTTACACAGGCAATTTGTTTGCTTTCGAAGCGATTACACAATTTTTCATGTAGACGCTACACGATTGTCCTTCATTAGTATTTACAAACTGTGCAGACAGAACGATTTGTGTTTGCCTTGCAGTGCCCTAGCATCATCGTCTGTTTATACCCCGAATGAATGATTCGTGTTGGTCTTTACAGCGCTCCAGAAACATCGCCTGTTCCTACTTCGAATGAACGATTTGTGTTGGCCTTTACAGTGCTCCTGAAATATCGCCTGTTCATACCCCGAATAAACGATTTGTGTTCGCCTTTGCAGTGTCCTAAAAACATCGCCTGTTCATACCCTGAATGAACGATTTGTGTTCGCCTTTACAGTGCCCAAGAAACATCGCCTGTTCATGCCCCAAATGAACTACATCAGCTTGATGTTACCGTCCTCACCACCGCTGTCCCAGCCGGAAAGTGTACCTCCTCAGGAGTTCTGTAACGCTGAACATCCACCTGTCACACCGAACAACAACTGTACAACAGACTTCTGCGCCTGTTTCCACACCCTCTCTGTGCGGAAGGACAGTCTCGTCGAGATGGTACTCATCGATAAAGGTCAGCTATAGTTCTCGAAGCTTGCTTAGTAAATTCTTGCTTAGTATATTTTCAAATAATTGAAAATTTAAAACTTTTTTTCCGCCACAAAGGAGTATAATCCCTATTGCCGAGTAAGTAAAATGATGCACTCAAAAAAATATCTACATTTGATTAGGGTGCTGTACATTAATGATAAAGTGTTTAATATGACCTACACTTGGCTACAATGACGAAGGCTCATTTTTGGTCGCAGAAGAGTGGCTTCAAAGTCGAAAGTATAGCAAAAAATAATATCGTCGTATATGACTTAATAGAGAAAATATTGACGAAGGTTTTGCAAATTTCCGGAAATAGTTTTAGTTTAGACATCAAGAAAATAACTGTTATTGTACCACCTAAAAATAATTGAGTAAATATCTTGGTGTATTCCTACAATTTCGCTGCCCCTCTGCGATTTCATTTAGAATATAATTTAAGTAACATATGCTATGAATTGAGATATGCTTGCTTCCACTTAAGACCTGACGTATCATTCAGAATGTAACTAAACAATACGATGATTTGAGAATCTTTATCTCGTCTCAAGGCTTGACGTATTATGCGAATCATCCATTCCACCTGCACGGTCATGAGTTTGCTGTGGTTGGTATGGGCAAGCTGGGTTCCAACACAACACGACAAGAAGTAAGACTTAATTTTCATTTTTGAGAATCTTTGACACTTGTTCTTCAATATATTATCCTATATACTTTTGCAGATCTTAGCTGTTATTTTTTATTAACTGATTGATATTTAAATAGTTAATTAATAATCGACAATTCGTGAAATTAGCTAATTACGCCTGTGAGGAATCATCTAAATCTTACTGAATGGAGAAAATTTATTTCCATAGCGGGATCAACGCACACTATTCTGTAACGTGAATTGCATGAAATCATATCTATTACTCAATATTAATAATTATTAAGAATGAATATCAGTATGTTAGAACGACAACGAAAATGCAATGATGGTTTCAATTCATATAAATTTTGGCTGCCAGTAACCAAACTAAATATTTGTACGTCAGAAATAGTTTTATTCGTTTTCTATTATTGATCGCTTCAGTTATCTTATAGAATATTTCGCAAATGCAGGGCCGAATGTATATGGAATGGTCGTTCCAGTTTTCTTTACATTCAAAAGTAAGATCTTGCGCCAAAAAAATATGAATATATCACAGAATTTTCATAAATATTAAACTGGATTTTTTGTTAAGATGGAACGATTTCAAAATTGTTTTGTTGGTGTTTTCATATATATTTTCACATTTTTATACGGCGTCTTGGCGGTGATAACTTCGTGCATTTATTCGTTCCTACATAACTTGATGTTTTTTTTGTATGCTGTACATTGGTCTAAATTTTCAATTCATTAAAGGCTAGTAGGTCATCTTCTTTGGACTAGATGTTAGTGCCGATGTATTCTATGTGTAAAATACAAATAAAATGCAAAAATGAAAAAACTTTTTGTCGACACTATCAACATATTCATGTTAATTTGACAATTTTTCTTTTATCAGGTTCAAAATCTAGAAAAAAATGGCTTACTCATGAGAAACTTCAACCAGTCCACCATCATGGACACCGTGACCGTGCCTGACGGCGGTTACACCGTCATTCGCTTCTGGGCTTCCAACCCTGGTCAGTTTTACACATTTGTATAATAGTATTTGCAATTACATGAGTCTAAATATTTAACAAACGTGTATATTAGTACTTTTAATTGGTTTTCTTGCATAAATTTATCGTTGGAATTGCTACTTTGAAAATCTGGCAGAAAATTTCACTTACCTCCAGTTTTATCCTGCCTCCTATCTGACGCCCAAATTCATCACAAGGTTACTGGCTGTTCCACTGCCACATCTCGTTCCACATAGAGGTGGGGATGGGTCTCGTCATCAAAGTAGGGGATGACTCTATGTTTGCCCCAGCGCCCCCCAATTTCCCCCGCTGTGGCAACTTCGCTCCTACGCGCACAGAAGACCTCAAGGGTTCTGTCAGCTCCTGGCTGCAAAATCTAGGAGATCAAGAGCAACTGATCAACTTTCATCTTCTTCCTTCCGTAAATGACTCAAACGTTGATCGTACAGGACCAGCTTACAGACTTCCAGATGATTCAGCGGCTGCTCCTCTACTTCCTAGCACAGGTGGTTTCTTTATTTGCTACCTATTCGCTGTTATCTTTTCTTCGAGCCTCATTCTGTTTTCTTTTGAAATTCGGTGAAATGTATTGGTTTCATGTAATTTACAAAGCTGTGATACTTGATCTAATGCAGTCACACCTTCTATGATTTTAACATTCAAAAGCGCTTCTCACAACCAGTTAAATCGTGCGTTCGTATTCACGAGGACTGTATTTTTTAGATTAAGCCATTATGGTTAATCGATTTCAGACTTCATAGGTTTGATATATGAAGTGTTAAAAACATCACAGCTCCCCTGATGGTTTGCTAACGTAAGAGCTATTCAATATCGTTTTATTTCTGGCTCGGTCCCGAAATGAAGCTACAAGTGGGCGTCTACCAAACTTCTGAGGCGTTTACAAAAAATTACCCATTTGTGTAGCCCTCTAAGGACTAGTAGCATGTATACCTGGTTGGGTTAACTCAGAGATAACTTATGATTTCGATTTTATTGGTAGTCAATTGACTATTGCCATTTCTGGATGAGGAAACGCATTCATCATATACAATACCCTGATCTAATTTTGCATACGACACAATCTTACTATGTGCACATTGTTTAGAGAAAGTCTCTGCTCTGAATTCCTGATTAGTTCATCTTTCCTTAATTAATCTGTTGCCGGTGACCACCATTGAGGGTCCAATGGGTCGAATCCTCCAATGGGGAGGATCACCATTGAGGTAAGTTGTGAGGATCTAACACGAGGCTTATTAATGATCGTCACCGGCACCTCCCTACTCCAACTATACGTCTGATCACAGCAAATGATTACTAGTTTTGCGATCAATAACTGAAATTTGATAAATATAAGTGTGATTTGAATTAAGATAAACAATATATCCTTCATTTAGTTAGAATGGCAATGGTGTTGAGAAGTTCATTATTCATTCTGTTCTGTCTACGTGCTCAAAATAACGTAAGAGAGAATAGAATGTAACAGTCACATATTCACAAAGGCTTCCTGTTCCCGGTAGTGAATGAATATCATTGTAGTATTAGTTCTTGAAATATGGTAGCGAATGCAACGATATATGACAATCTATTTTTATTAAAGCAAGATTTTAGATAATTTAGGATCGGGAAGTTCTGTATCGGATTCTAAGCTGAACTTAGCACCTATTTTGAGATGACTTCAATGTTTTTCGCCCTAGCATTGACGCTTTTTACGGGTATATAGCGTACAGAGGAATTGAACAAATGAAATACCTGGAGAGCTCTCTCACTTTTTGCTATAACTATGGCAAATCATTTTCACAAATATCTCAAATTAACTTCAGTATCTTATAAAACGACTTCATGCACTTTGCTTTACTAAAATTATACATGGTCTCTTGTGCGACTGTGGCGGCGTAACCAATGATCATAGTGAGCATTTTCACGACTGTTTTTTGCATTGCATGCGATAGGATGACAGATTTTTCGGTAAAAGATACCAAACTTGAAAATTATTTTCCAGCTTGTGAATGTTTCAGATTAGTATTATGTATCTTGAACATTCATTAAGAACTGTATTTAAATTTTGATACTTGTTGATAATTGCATTGTCCCAGTCTCATGAATGTTGAGAAGTGAATTTGTTCGATTAAATGTTGGGGAATCTTTCATTACTTTGAATGAAATTGAATTGATAGGTTCTGGGTCGTAAATTTACATTAAAGATGTTTTCAATAACGTTTCTCACCTCTGTTGGGAGAATTAAATTCAGTTGATATTCGTTGTTTTCACAAGAGAAACTATCGTATATTTTGCTATATTTACCACAATAATGCCATTTCTCTCATTGTTACTGATATGTATGTATAATAGATTCGTGTTGGAGGTCATGCTTGTATTGTTCATAACGAAAGGCTTGCTTTACCTAATATTTTTTGCACACGCCAATGCAACCTAATTAAGATTGTTTGAGCTATTTTTATTGATTTGTTGACGTTTTTTCTAGGTAATAACCAATATGTGTGGGGACTGAAACTAGATATACACAGTGATGTGCACAACTATTCATCTAGCGCTGCAAGCGCTATCGCTACTGAAGACCTAAGATTCGCTAGCGCTATAAAAACAAAAAAGCGATACCTGTTAAAAATTTAAAATAGCGATTCTTATTAAAAACCTGAAATAGCACGCCACCGCTGGTACTCCAAATATGTAGGTACCTCTCTTTTCGTCAATGGTTCTCAACCCTGTTGGATGTATCGAACCCAGTCAGTTTTATATGGGTATTCACAGAATTCTTAGGCTGAAAATTTTTTTTTTCAAACATAGGTATACAATTAGGTTAAAAGTATCCAATTTTGAATGCTTGAAAAAAGTTTTGAAAAAACTGATGTAGGTTTTAATGAATCGTGATGAAATTTACAGCGTTAAATTATACTGAAATAATTTAACCTTTAACCTTTTTCATGAGGTGTACAAACATGTTACGAAATATATTAGAAAATTCTAGAAAATAATTTTATAACAAAAATATATATCAACTAAGGTAGAAAGAAATGACACTCGTGAAAAAATGTTGGCTTAGCTGGTTTTCAAGTAGAAGTTTTATTTATTTCCCGTACTAAGTACAAAGCACTCTCTGTTAAGTCGTTTATGGTTTTCAAGGACTTGTAGAAATTTTGTGAAGTAATAATTGCAGCAACCATTTTTTTGGAGTACGTAGTAAAAATAATCATAAACAATAGTCTTACAGAATTATTGTGAACAACTACCTATAACAAATATTAAATGACAATACTAAAATTAAAAAATATGTATTCAAGTTTTTAAATTTTCTTACAGAGAAGATCAAAGCTACATAATAGCCAATAAACCTAGTATTTTTCTTTAATCTCTGTAGACTACATGAAAAATAATACAGAAATAACTTAAATGCTTTCAATTTTTTGCCATTTATTCACCTCGTCTACGTTATTTTCTCTCGCTTCTATTTTATTCTTAGTCTGCTCTGAATATATATGCAAAACGTATGATATCCTATTAAATTTTTTTGACCATCAGTCAATGTCTCAGAAGTTCGAACAGTTTAATGTAAAATTTAGAAAACGATTGTAGAAAACGGAGCTATACCCTACTGCTGTAGTTATGGGCATGTATTGCATTTAAACTACTGTACGTTATTCACGGCTAACGTGTAACTGGCTCAACACCATTTGTACGAAGTATTCGCCAACTGTTTACAGTTTGTTGGTATTTTCATCATACGTACTCAATAAATTACTAGATTTCATATTCTGTTGAAAATTATTGATTTAAAATGGGTCAAATTAGTTATACAAAATGCAGAGGGGATACTCGTATAGATTTTTTGTCATTGTCCCAGAATTTCAAAAAATTGGTAGAAAATTCAAGAAACGATTATAGACAACTCGATACTTCACAACCAACATGTATCTGGTACAACGCATTCTACTTTTTGGGTATTTTCATAATATTTGTACAGAAAATATATATCGAGCTTTTAATCTGTAATTAAAATTTATTTAATGTCAGATTTTTGATAAAAAACATAGACAAAATACCCCAATAATTTTTTTTAGTTTTATGCTAGTCTCAGAATTTCATGAAACTTGGGGTAAAATTCGGGGAACGCTTGTAGTTACCGAATAATTACTTTACTGTTGCAGATTTGATCCGGTCTCCGAAATTCCCGTTTAATGTGTATCTGGTGTCGCGCATTTCATTTTTGTGAATTTTCCCCCCGGTCTGCACCGTTTGTTCATTTTCATTATATTCATACATAATATATTATTAGATCTCAGTTTAGTGTGAGAATAAAGAAAGTAGCAACGTAGAAGGCATTGTACTCGTCCTGTAGTGCAGGTTTGCTTTCACTGGAGACAATTATAATAATAATTCCCGTTATTCCGATAAGCCATGCAGTACATAAATTGGTATTGGGTTTTCAATTCTTATCGCCAACATCTAAGAACTGTCTTCTGTGGTGCAACATATAGCAGTGGTCTCCCACGGCGCAGGCAGGACTATTTCATTTGCCAACTGTTACAGACAGAAATCAAGTGCATCGAAGGGAGTCGAACCCGAAACTCCAGCATCACGCGCGAAAGACGCACACTACTCGACCATAGTGGCGGAATTGAGACCTTGTAAGTCACATATAGGATTCCAACGCGTTGTGCAAGAAACAACAAACACTTGTAATTTCTCTCTGATTTTTCCTGTTGCTACTATACTCCTCGATTGCTCATTCCATATTGCCTACTATGCACCAAACACAAATTGATTCATTTTTGCGAACTCGTCATCTAGCTTTTTCTACATCTGCTATTGCAACTAAGTTGAACGTGTGTAAAGCACATCGGTGAGGACTGGTAAAATGAAGCACACTTCTGTAAATGGGAAGCTCCTTCATCCAATATTTTATTTGTGTTCTTTACTTCGACACCATCTTTGACTTCATCGTCAGTTTCTTCTCCTCAGTCTGGAAGCTCACCGAAAACTTTGCAAGCGTAATAAAGTTAGTGTCCTTTTAAGATCTTCATAAATTTTGTAGGAGTTGTTATCATAACATGGATGAGATAATATTAATAACAGGTCATAATATTGAAGCTAGAATATTCACCATATTTAGCATTAGTCACAAAAAATACATTTTTTATGATTCGAATACTCAAAGAAATTGAAGTAGCAATTGTCATGACTACTTTGCTACAGTGTGTAGTATAAATAATTATCAGCAATAACTTTAAAAAATTACAAAGCATACTTGTTTGTGTACAGCTACATAAAATACCTAGTTTTAATACGATTATGGACATATGCCTATTATCAATTAATTCTATGGTGTGGCGATACGACTTTTGTTCTCTGTATGTTTTTATGCAGAAATCAATGAGATTTACAAGCATTTAAGTTGAATGTTTTCAAGACAAGAAATACATACGCACAATTTTACGTTAATCAAAATGCAATAACTCATCATCATGACATAGTCGCAGAAAAATTG
Source organism: Trinorchestia longiramus (assembly GCA_006783055.1). NCBI lineage: Eukaryota > Metazoa > Arthropoda > Malacostraca > Amphipoda > Talitridae > Trinorchestia > Trinorchestia longiramus. The sequence goes on along the minus strand of VCRD01000961.1, from coordinate 159,464 downwards.
GAGGGATCCAAACCTCCTCACAATTAATGATACGTTATCTATTAATGAGGCCAATGCAAGAAGTGAACAACCACGACAGTTTAGTTTGGCAATGTTTACTCCAACAACACACGTAAATGGTACGTAAATATATAAAAAATCAATGTAATCCTATAGTCTAACTTCAATGGTAACGACCACCAAATCTTAATTTCACACAGAATGGCGCGAGGAATGGTATACTACTCTCGCAGCCTCCCAGGCCGCCTGACACTCGGCTTTTTAAGCGCGACGGCTCTTTAACTTCCTACTGGTTTAAAAGGACGCCGCTGGTTTGAAGTGTTCTAGTCAATATTTCCACTTTGCCGATATTTCCACAATCAGCGTAGATGTTGATCCCAAGTTGACGGTAGACGTTTCCAAATTGACGAATTTTCAAACTTTTCCGAACTCTCACGTGGACAAGAAATTCCAAATTGGCACGAACCTCTTAAAAGAACTTCTCCAAGGAACTTCTACAAGGAACTTCTCCAAGAAACTTCTTCAAGCAGCCTCCCACCCTGCAAGGATAAGACTATCATCCATAATTACATGCCTCAATATAATGTCCTCCTGCGCCATGCTGTTTTATGTTATATTCTTTCTGTTTTTCTATTTTAAAGCATTTGCACCTACACGTTAAGAAGATTTTCCGTCTATGACTTCTTATTGGATCTTGACGTTGGCTTCCGCCGTCGCTGTTTGCCTCTTTTTGCACCCTTGTTCACTGTGTCCTGTCTCTGCACTTTTTAAAACCCCTTAGTCTTCCGACACCCGCTTTTATGTCCTTTTGGTTGCACTAACCTCGTCCTCATGTTTTCTAGCTTCTCCTTTTCTGTAGAGTTTCTCACGGTTGTTCTTCTATAGCAGCTCATGGAGCAAGCTTTGGAACATAAATTTCGTACTCGAGTTTTTGCTGGCTTATTGCCTGGTCAGCGTTTTCGATCTTCTGAGTGTTGAGGTGTTAATAGTTTACATTTCTGTCCCTTCACTGTGGCGCTGAGTACTACATCCCGTGTGACGTGAGACATGTGACACATGCACATGACTCATACACACGTATGTGTCATGACACGTTTTAACATCTTTATTAAAAAGTTGAAGCTAAAAAATGTCAAGTTTCTAGACTCTTTCATTATATAAGCTACAACACAGCCAATCTATCCTGTACGTTTTATCAATTTCGATCTTTTCTTTGATTAACGTACAAAAAATTAAAAACTCAACGTAAACAAAAACAACCTTTATAAGGGGGCTGAGTTATAATTGCAGCTAATAATTTAATAAGACACTACTGATCTGATAGATTTCACCAAGCTTGACTCGATGTTTGTTGTAGTTATAATAGTTTTCTGCATCCGCACCTCCGCATTTATGATACTTCTTCCATTTCTATTGCCAGAGAATCAATTACAAAGTACATAGGTCTCACTTGATTTCTTCGACAAGCAAACACAGCTTTCTTACGAACAGGTGATGTGTGTTGCACCCAATGCACTGTCCAACCCTAACACAATCTGTTCAAAAAAAATAATCTGTTGAATGTTGTAATTGAAGAATGCTTACATTTTCAAAATTCTGCATTATTACCAGATTTTATAGGTATAAAAAACAAACTGTGATCTGTGAATTAACTAGGAAGGGAACTTCAATGAATTTCAACCCGGCCGTTAAGTAACGATGTTAATTCTACTCTTATATGTATGTATATGGGCTAAAAGTTCTACTGACTTTCTGCATTCGATGGCGAGAGATGATAATTCTATATAACGTATATCAAACGAAAAGGATCACGTGAACGATTATGCAAGATACTGAGTTATAAAATTTTATAGTTTAAAATGAACAAATGGTGAATACGATCTATTTTTTTGGCGGTTTGAAAATGAAATTACATGGTATTGACTGTTGATCGTAAATAAGATGTCAAAAAATATGATTATTACTATATATATATATATATATATTTGAAACATGTACGACAATGCAGCTACGAAATATAACCGCTTCACACAAACTTATTAGTTTTGTAATACGATATGCACTGAAAGAAAATTGAATTTTATTGCAAGTACGTTTAGGTATGTAACACGTTTTATGCATGTTAATTCAACTTGTGACATAATATATCGGTAGTTGCCATAGTATTCACAATCTAAGAATTTCTGTTTTCGAACTCATCAGTCTGCAGTGTCAAATTTCTACTGCTCATGACTGTATTGTCAGGAAATAAATATTGGTTGTGTTATGAAAAATAACTTCATTCAGAAATAGCGGCGGCACCTGGTGATGACAGCGAGAAATTAATACCACTGCAATCAAATAAGCAATTTTTTACAAAAACTAGCACCATTACTGTTACTGACAAACGTAGTGGCTCTAATACTGTAGCCGCAGCAGCTATTAATACCGCACTAGTGCCATCTCTGACGATGAAAGTGCGCCCACGGATTTCTAGTATGTAACCCGAAACTGAACTAAAGTTACACCTCGTGTGGGCCGGTACACATCACACTCTAGTCGAACATTGTGTACATTTGGATTCATTATTTATGAGTTCTGGGTTAGGAGCGCTGGTACTCTGATCGTCAGAGGGTGAATCAACGATGCTTACGTTTACGTTACCAGCTACAGTTCCCTACAGCTGAGTATCCTGGTCGTATTGTAACTCCAAACGAGCTGCGAGTCGATGCTTTAACGTGTGGAGGATCCGACTAATGTACGACCAGTCTACCTCTCAACTAGAAGTGGAGGAAGGCTTTAGATTATACCAATTTATGATTATACAGCTCTGCACCATATGATTAAAACATTACCTTCTAAATATATAAACCAGCAGACATACTGTATAAATGAATAAGTTCAATACGACCAACGAAGCTTGCATATGATGTGTTTATTATAATTACATATTTTTTTATTGTTTGGCTGTTATTTTCCGACTACCCCAGAATGAAAATTTTGAGAGTGCAAGTACAATACATGAAAAATTTAATAGTATTCTTAGATCTTGGCCAGAGAGCTTATGCCAATTTTCTGATAACTACCCAGGGAATTTCACCTATTACACACGAACATCCCAAGAAAATTGGGAACATAGGGATGCGAGTCCCACTTTCGTTCACGACTGAACAACATTCCACCTTCTGCAGCAGTCGTCTAATCACCAAAAACGACCTACTATATCTACAACAAATTGTTAGAGGCTATGGAAAATAGACAGCAAATCACAAAAAACAGTAAAGACACGAGCTACAGCATAATTGGTGACAAAAATGTACACATCCTTAAAAATCCAGCTCTTGAACACTAGAAAATGATTATTCCATTCTTGATTAACCTATTCTGATGAACGATACGAGCATTTGCCCATTGTTCGTCGTCATTCGTTTGCATGTCTATATCAAATGCAATGGCTATGTGAACACCCTGTTAGCTAAACTTAAGAACCAATCTGATAACTCTATACCATAGTCACAGTCTACGAGTCACATTCCTCAAATACGGTATTCTAGGATAAAGGAAAACTGCAGGGAATCATTACTACACAAGATTGAATAAAATCGATTAGCTGAACAAATCAGAATATAATTACCAAACTACCTACATCCTCTCCATTAGTTGCATTGAGAGGCATGCACTTCAGCTGACCTTGGGGATTTAAAGCACTACTTGAGATGGGGATCGTGAGCAAGTCTTGGTGAGCTAGTCCGTGTCAGCAAACGTCGAGTATTCAGTGTAACTGTGTCAGCAAACGTAGAATATTTAGTGTTACTGTGTCAGCAAACGTTTTGAGTATTTAGGGTGACTGTCGGCAAACGTTGAGTATTTAGTGTTACCGTGTCAGCAAGCATCGAGTATTTAGTGTTACTGTGTCAGCAAATATTAAGTACTTAGTGTCATTTGGACGCATCCGTAATTGTTTACTGCTGAGTCAGCACTTCTTCGACTAGTCTGTTGTGACGTTAGTTTAAATAAAGCCTTATTCCTCTTTTTCTTTTCGTTCTCTCATTGATTTGATGCTTTTATAGATATAGGACTCTCGCCCGAATGCCTCCATAGCTGTTTTCTTAACTTCACGATTCCGTAACGTTAATATGCATAATTTAACTTAGTCGCTGGCTAAATAGGCTTTAATGATTGACTCACGTGTTTCCCCATGCTGAACCTCTTGAATAAACTCGTTACTTTGACCTGCGATACAGTCTTTATACAGTTAGTCACCGTGTTGTTACTTGAACGTTCAGTACAATTGTTGTTGGGAGAGTAGAATTAGCTCACTCGTGAGTAGAGTTGGACCACTCGAGAGTAGACTTCGATCACTCGAGACTATAGTTTGATTACTCGAGGGTTAGCAAAAATAGTGTTGGCCCACTTCAGAAGGAAATAAAACATAGTAAGGGCTTTCCCTTCATGAAAAGGTAGTGGCATTTAGTGTTACGTGTCTCTGTTACAGAAACGAATCGTTCGATTGAGGGAAGTCCCACGTGCTCTCCCTCTAACCCGCAATGATTGTGGGTTCGGGTTGAAATGGACGAGCAGACCTATTCGACCTCCAGCGTCATTTAACCTGACATGACCAAAGCAGTTTGCTAAGTGGAGAAGAATTTGATGAAATATTTAGAAAAGAAGTTTATCAATTAGAAAAAAGGAAGCGCATCAAATACCGGGTGGGCCGAAAAAAAACCTGAACTAACCCTAAATCTAAATTCTGCCCTATGTACTTCATAAACTCCTTGATCAAAGTGAGCAAAATTTTCAGGCAATAAAATTACCGGTCTAATCTTCAATTCTATTTAACCCTTTAGCGACCAAGTGGACTATTCGGTCACCTTTCACGGTCTTTGGGAGAATTGTTCTAATGATTAAACAGTGAGCAATATGAGGCTGCTACTAGGTTTGAACGCTTCGGCATGTTACAGCGTCGTTCTTTTGGCTGCCTGGCTCTCAGCATGCTTCATTGCATCAGTGTACAGACGGTCTTTGTGAGCTTAAATGTAGAAACTAGAAAAACAAATTGGTCGCTAAAGGGTTAATATAACCGCCATCCGCAACAATGATGGCCTCGAGACGGCGCCTGAAGGTTTTCCATGTCTTTACAACGTAGTCTGTGTTCATGGTCATCCACTCCCGGTCAACGGATGCTTTAAGAGTGGTGATGTTTGGGTGGCGAATACGACGGGCCTTGACTTCAAAGTGCAGGCCAGAATATTTCTCACCGAGTCGACTATCCAAGTTTTTTCATCTAAAAAGATGATCACCCGACCAGGTGGAGCAGACTTTGGATCATTCATGAGCTTCTGAGAACGTTCAAGACGCTTGGTCCACATGGCTGGCGTGAGCAGCGGCCTCTAAACAATGACAAATGACTTGCCTCCCAGCATTGCGACTGCTTGTCGAACTTTGACCGCTCCAACCCTGACCCTCCTGGCGTGCTGGCGCATGGACGTCAAGGGACTGCTCTGAATGACCTCTTGCCAGCCGTTTCGATCCACAACTCTCTTTCGACCACTGCGAGCACGTCTTTTCACACCCTCGCAGCTGTCCATGCGCTTCTTGATCGCGTAGATGTTTGTACGGGACACCCCGACCAGATTTGCGACCTCATTCACTTTGATTGCCGCGCGAAGAAGTGCAGACAACTCCACTCATGTATCTCTCTGGGAAGCCATTTTACAGCACAGAATAACAAAAAATTATCTTCAGGGTAAAATTAACAGGCTTTCGGATGGTATGCAGCAAAGCAGGATAAGATTTGCCAAACAATCAAGATTTTTAATTGAAGGTGTATTCAGTTTTTTTGGGGGCCTATCTGGTATCAGCTATCGATTAATTTTAATTAATAATAAAAAATGATCTCACGAAACACTAGCTTTGATTAGCATGTAATCGTAAAGGGAAATTTGCTTCAATAGTGATGTAGAAAATTTTGGTAAATGAAAGATGTGTGGAAAATGTTCCTATATGATTCGTCATTTACATTTCGTTGATTTCAATGGTACAGTTGGCGTAGAGATCTGTCCAAATATGAATATAACATCTTCCTGGCTAGTTTTTGATCATATGGTGTGTCTAAATGGAAAAAAATCATTGCTTGATGATACTCGGTATTTCTCTGTCCTTGATAGATTTTGAACTGGAATTGTTTCTTCGAAATATTAGTTTTGATACATAAAAGTAAATATCAGTGGAACTATTACTTGGTCTAAATGAAAACAGGGGTGCTTTACATGACACCTCTACTATTATTTCTACAGGATGTTTCAGAATCAAGGCAACGAACTTTTTGGTAGGTTTATGAAAATTGAAATGCATGATTTTGATTTTAAAAGTTGAAACTCAAAGGTGAATAATAAGCAAATGATACAGTGCTGCATTTGTTCGATGTAACCACCCTTATTACGAACTACAGCTTTAAGTCTATTTACAAATGCATCGCAAGTGGCACGTATCTGTTCTTGTGGGATTGCCCTTTATAGTTTTGGTTTGAGGAACTCGAGAGAAGTGTAAGAGGCAGTGTAGTGATCTCTCTTATCACTCTTCAGTCCCAACCCTCAGACATTTGTTATATCCGAACAGATATTGAATATCTTTGTCTTATATCTTACTCGGAGTCAGCGCCTGAGGGAGTAAGGAACCGTCGAGGAACCCAATAGGAGAAAAGGCAATTAAAGGCAGGATGAGTTTAATACTTTGTACTTAGGCATTTGAATATTCTATTAGTTATTGTTTCTTCGTTCTTCACCGTGCACGTCTTGACGTCGAGTAATGGCATACTGACATCTTGCCGGGGCGTACTAATTTGAAGCGCGTGGCGAGTTTTAGCGCGTGCACTTCTTGTTAGTGCGTAGGTTGTTTGAGCCCATCCTGTCTGCAGACAGGATGGCTGGTCTCTGCTTCCTTTTCTCTGCTGATGGCTGTGTGCTTTCTTCAGGTGATGAGAGTTCTTGTGAATATGTTGACTGTGGAAGCGCTTGGTAGAGAGTCAGTGTCACAGGTCGGTCGGTCGGTCGGTCGGTGCCAATAGGAAAGGTTTGAGAGAGAGTTTGGCACAGGGTGTACCTAAGTAAAGGGGTGAAACGGAAAGGGATACTAGGAGGGAAAAGAAATGAGCGCAGGACGCACATATATCAAGTGGTTGGGGTCTGTCCCTGGGGTATGTTGACTTCACATTGAATATCTTCCGCTCGTCACTCCCACTCTACACAACTGGGAGAGATAAACTCTCCATTGAATATCTTGCACTCATCTCTCCCACTCTGACGAGCAGGAGAGATGACCCTCCTCCCCCTTCAGAGGTCGCGAGACCTAGTGTCACAGGTCGGTCGGTCGGTACCAATAGGAAAGATTTGAGAGAGAGTTTGACACAGGGTGTACCTAAGTAAAGGGGTGAAACGGAGGGGATACTAGGAGAGGAATAGAAATGAGCGCTCTGCGCACATGTATTGAGTGGTGAGGGTCTGTTGTTGGGGTTTTTTCTTGTAGGTGGTCTCTATAAAGAGTTGTCTAGAGGGGAATTGATGCTAGATGTGGTGGTGTGGGGTGTCATGTGTATTTGGGTGTTAGGGAGGGGCCGAGTATTTTTGTTTTCGAGCTTGGGAAAGCTCTGTGTGGTATTTGTCTAGTTTCTTGTGGGAATGTGAGGTGTAGGTATAGTTGTGGGTGCATTTGTTCATTGTTAGTCCATATTTTTTTGCGTGTTCGTGTAAGAGGGTGTTGATGGGGGTTAGTTTGGTTTGACGGTGTAATTGAGCTGATGTGTTAAAGTCGTGCCATTCTGCGTTTGTGATGAATCGTGTTGCTTTGTTTTGTACACTTTGTAGTTTTGAGACGGAGGATGGTGATAATGTGTGAAGTGGGATGGCTGGGTAGATGAGGGCTGATCGTACGTTTCAAAGAGCGTTGCAGCCTTATTATATAGGGCGGTTGGCTGGGCGCTGCTGCCTGAGCGGCACTGCTCGTTGGTTGACTGGCGCTTCCGGTTGTAACGGAAACCCAGCCTCGTCGCTTTATTCACTTCTGTTGTCTTGCTCTGTGATTGACCGATGCAAACTAGCCTTGTCTGTGCTGAGTTCATGTGTAGTGATTCACTACAGTAGCTAAGACCCTTGTCTCCAAAATGAACCGTATAGTGTGGGGGGTAGTAGTGATAATGTATAGTGATGTATAGTAATGTGTGATGTGGTAATGTGTAAGGATATGTGAAGGTGAATGAGTACGTTGGGAAGCAGCTGGGCCCCAGGGTCATTAAAAACCAACCATTGTGCTCGCAAAAATACAAACAGCACGACACGCTATCATGCAGTGTAAGCAGTTCTGAACGCCGACCAGTTGAAATATGTCCTGCGATTGCCTCAAAACCGTAGGAAGCATTGGATAAAAAGCCAACGGTCAAATGAACACAGTACACCTTTAAAGCAAGACTAAGTACGAAAGGAGGAGCTAAAAGTCAGGATGCGTGTTTCTAGAAAACACCAACGGATTATATAAGCAGCAGTTGGGAAATCAAGGAAGTTTAGAAGAGTAAGGCGTTGATTGGGTAAACAACAGTGTGAGAATCGGCGACGATTCTACAGCGGGCACCTACGACCTAGGGGCAGGCGACCGACTTCAAGGAAGCAAAAGACGGGATATCACTCATAGGGAGGTAAGAGTCATTCTGGGATAGGAAACAAATAATGTGCCAACGAACAACATAAACGTAGTATGGCACCTCTATCAAGGCATGCACTTCCTGAGGATTTTCCCCCATTTTAGGGAGGAAACTACAAGAACTACAAATACTGCAAAAGCTACAAAAACTACAAGAGCTAAAAAACTACAAAACTACAAAAACTACTTAGACTTCTAGAACGGTTAGAGCTGCTAAAACTGTTAGAAATGCTAGAGGAGTTACCGCTACGTCTTCTACTACTGTTTCTACTACCACTACTACGACAACTACTTCTGGAAGTAACTGGATCCTTGAAAAGTTCATATAACTTGGAAAGGTTTCACCAATAATTAACTCGGAGAGGCTAGGGATTTCAGCCTCAAGTTGGATTTGATGTCTACGGAGTTACTTTGGAATATCGACAACAGGAACCAAGTGGAAATATTAATTAATACAACCCAAGGAGTACTATAACCGGGACATGCACCGCCATGTAGCTGACTACAGTAGCGGAGGCCAGTTCACTGGGCTCAGTTAACCCCCATCTGTCACAGTGCGAACATTGTCGTAGTCTGTCGCTCGGTATGAATCGGACATTGTTTCTTTCGAGGCACATTGCTGCATTTCTAAGTGGATACTGTTTATTTACAAAGTTGATTGCTAATTATATGTATTAAAAATGCCGAACAAGTGTGGGGTTGTGTGAACAAGTGAAATCCCTCCCAGTATCTTCAATGTGCCTGCTTCATGTCTGCCATCTCCAAAACCTACACCTCGCCAGGCGAAAGTGGAAGACCAACAACTGAGGTATTTTCTTCAGATGGATAAGATTACTTCATTTGATGCTTTCAAACCTGAACGTAACCTGCAGAAGCAGTACAAGAACTTGATTATTTCAAGATCGGAAGAAAGGCTTGTGTGTTTGTTCATGACAGACAACTTCAGTGAGTGCAGCCTGTCTGTGATTGTCGAAAACAAGCCCACTTTGTGTTCCCCACTAACGCTCAGTGCGTTCAAGAACGGCATTAGTGTACCACTGTTTAAGAGACTTCATCCCAATAATGGTTTGAAATCGTATACGCAGTCCGACGAAACTGTGCGTTTGGCAATGAACTATGTATGACATTTCGTTTGACAAAACGATCCAAAATGTTGTTACCCTTCAAGCTCACACGTCAGCCTATGTCGACACCGAGAAGGAGAAGTTGGTATTTTTGACACGTCAGTTGGAACTTTTATCACAGAAGCAGTTTTCCATGAATGATTATGGTTTTGCTCTTCAATCATACCCGAAGTGTAATTATGAACAGATCACAGACTTTTTAGTGCTGCCATGCAAACGCAAGCTGCAGTACATCACTTTATCTATTGACAAGGACCAGGTGCTGAGGGAAACATTTGACAAAGTCCAGACACTGCAACAGAAGAATGTGTTTCTCTCGGTAGATGAAGTACAGATTCACACAACTGTTTCATTTTCTGTTGGGTTGCTGAGTGGCATGACTGTGGCGAAACGTGCTCTCTCTCTACATGGTCACAGGATAAATACGTAATAATTACGAGTATTAATTGAATTCTTACAAGATGAATGTATCACATGCACATTTTACATTAATTGAATGCAATCAATTTTCATAACGAGAGAGAGACGTCGCAAATTGGAGGAATCCAAACCCCCTGACATGAATACTATATTATGCATTAGTGAGGCCAACACAAGAAGGGTATAGACACAATTAATAAGCTTAACATTTACTGGAAAAACACACGGAAAAACACATGAAAACCACGAAAATTTGTTATGAATTAAAGTAGTCTCATCTCCTTAATCGATCAATTCCACTCACAATAATTAATTGAATCACCCAATGCCGAGTGGTCGTGGAATTGAAACACTATTACATCTAACAACACATCCTAAGTACACGCGGACACGCCAAAATTCACTGGAAAAGCACTCCAACCCTATCACTTAAATTCACTCTTTATTTTGACCAACAATACTCCTGATTCAATATCACTGCAATTCCATCAACCGATTCACTAACAAATTATCATTATTGGGTATTCAGTTCGAAGAATTTTCGCTGTACGGAGGCACACACTATCTGCACAGGCGCTCAGTAGCTCTACACACTGCGCAGCACATCCTGTTGTTTATGCTATGTACGTGCAGGCTTCTCCCGATGGTTTCCAACCTCCACTGGGTTTAAAGGGCCCAAGGTAAATCGTATTAATTAATATTTCCACTTGGTTCCTGTTGTCGATGTTCCGAAGTAATCACGTAGACATTAAATCCAAGTTAATGATGAAACCCCGAGCAGCTCCAAATTAATTACTGGTGAAACTTTCCCAAGTTTATGTGCACTTTTTCAAGGTCCCAATTACTCCTAGAAGTAGTAGTCGTAGTAGATGTAGATATCCCGATAGATTCCGACAGCTTCCGTTAGATTCTGATCCCGATCCTGATCCTGGCTGATCCCGTAGATTCCGTAAATCCCGTATATTCCGTAGGTTCCGTAGTTCCCGTACATCCCTTAGGTCCCGTAGGTTACGTAGGTCCCTCCCTAAAATGAGAGAAAAGTTCTGCATAAGTGCATGCCTTGATAGAGCTGCCCTACTATGCTTATGACTTGATAAAGGTGCCCTATTAAGTTTATTCCTGTTTCCTATACCAGATGTAATCTCACCTCCCACCGCTGTGTCTGTCTTTTGCTTGTTGCCTCCTCGATGTCGCTCGCTCCCCCAGCTTGTAGACCCCCGCCGTAGAATCGTCGTCGCTCCTAGCACTGTCGTTCACACTTATCGCCTTGCTATTCTGACCGCATTGGTTTCCTGACTGCTGCTTATATATATTCCGTTGGTGTTTTCTAGAAACACGCCTCCTAACTTTTAGCCCCTCCTTTCACAGTTGGTCTTGCTTGTGTCCGTTTGCAGTTTTGACCGTTAGTCTCTTCAATGTTTCCCACTTTTCGAGGCTCTCATAGGACATATTTCACTTGCTGGGCGTCCGTTGCTCAGGCTTGCTTACGTTGCTTGTTTTGTTTGTGTTCTGCTGCTCGATGGCCGTTGGCTTTTAATGAGTCTGAGGCCCAACTGCTCGCACTCCCCGTACACCTGTACACCTTCCCACATCCTTATAACACATCACACACATCCTTACACGTTAACACATCATTCCACATCACTATGATTTATCTCTACTATCATTACACATCACTACTATCACTACATGACCGAGAACAACCGAGACTGCAAGGCCACTTCTATTCTAATCACTAGGTAATTGCAGTGCCACAGCCAAGCATCCTCTTGACAACGAGCGTGTCTGGTTTCTCCTTTTTTATACAGTACATCTGCTAAACAACTGGAGCTACATCTACTAAACAACTGCATCCGCAACAACTGGATCAGTGAGAAGAGCCAGAAGATCAGTCTTGACAATGAAACACGGCGTCATTTGCAGACGTCAAGGAACTGTACGAGTCAAAGAAAAACAGTATTCTGACGACTACTACACTCACTCAATTTGTTGTCAACCCCTCAGTGAAAGACTAACAGAAGAATGCAGTCCTTCAGACCTCTGTCAAGAAATTCCGGTTAGCTGACTAATCGCTGCAGTTTGGTAGGTTTTTGCTTCTATGTCTGTTTGTTTATATGCGTGAATGTTTGTTTGTTTGGTTGTTTGCATTGGAAAAGGTTTAACTATAATCAACTTGTAAAGTCTAAAACTGCAGCAACTTGGCTTTTTATAAAGTGGCCACTAAGCTCATACAATAATACATGTTAAGTCCGGTTAAAATTCGTATTTCAAAGCATTACAGTGCCTTAAACCATTTAAAATTCACTGTAAAACCTTATTATCCCTTCTGTTGCTTGAAAGAAGTAATTTTTGATCAATTTGTCCCATAGAAAATGTTATGTTACTAAGAATGCAATGGCCTCCGCTACCGTAGTCAGCTACATGGCGGTGCACGTCCTGGTTATAGTAGTCCTTGATACAACTTTATACCAGTGCCCTTTAACCCAACCTTATACCAGTGTCACGCGATTAGGGCCTGATCGAGTGTGTGTTTCGTACGTACGGTGAACAAAGTGCAACGCAATTCTTCGCATCATTAATCGACTGTGAACTGAATCATATTGTCAGTGAAATTGGTTAATGGGTCTGCATTAATTAATTCATTAATTAATTCATGAGTGTGTTCGGTTGCGTATTAAGAGTGAGATTAAGTGATAGAATTGGAGTAATTTTCAGTGAATTTTGACAAGTTTGCATGTATTTAGAATGTGTCGTTAGATGGAAGCGTGTCAATTCCACAACCACTCGTATGATCTAAATAATTATTGTGAGTGGGATTGAGTGATTCAAGGAGATAGATCACATTGATTTCCTAACATATTTGTGTGTTTTTCCGTGTGTTTTTCTAGTAAATTATTACTAAGCTAATTAAATTGTGTATGTTCCTTTCTTGTGTTGTCCTCATTGATATATAATATATCATTTATGTCAGGGGTGTTTGGATTCCTCCAATTTTAAACATCTCTCTCTCGTTATGAATTATTGATTCCATTTTAATTAACGTAAAATGTGTGTGTAATACATCCATCTTGGAAGAATTCAATTAATGCATGTAATTATTACATATTTATGCTGTAAACGTGTAGAGAGAGAACACGTATTGCCGCATAGACAAGTTGAAGGGATTGAGGTCGGGGCTCCTTGCTGCCCATACATCTTTGCTTAGGAATGATGGAGTTTTCGTCTGAATCCAGGTTTGGGTTTCATTGGGACCATGTGATAGAGCTGAATCCTGTTAGAGACTCCATGATGAACCCTGAAAATGTTCTGTAGCCCATGGTAGCAACTTTGATTCCAAAATAAGGGAGATGCACTGTTCTGAGTTCAGTTTGACCCCACAAGGCACAAAAACAAGCGGAGATATTCTTGTGGCTATCACTGCTGCCTAAACCTTGAGAGACTGTGCACTTTGGCGTCTCGTAACAATCCTACTCTCGACTGAGCTTGAGGAACTCCAAACTCGGTCGTTCTGATGGTTCACAACTTGCTGAACGTCAAAAAATTTTCTCATCTGTGAACACCAAGTTTGGGAGCGTGCCTTGAGCTATCTCATTAAGGATGTGACGACTTCTTTCAGCCCCCATTCTCTCACGATGTTCAGCAAGCTCATGACGTTTCATCATTTTGTAAGATTTCTAACCCAAATCCTTCTTCAACACTCGATACATTGAAGTTTTGTTAACACCGGCTTCTGCAGCCAGTTCTCGATGGGATCGACGTGAGTTTCGACGTAATTTCTCTCGCGTGTTTTTGATATGTTTTTTTGGCCCAAACACTTCGTTTACGGCCTCATCCTGGTTTATCAGAGGTTGTACCAGTCTCCTTAAACTCTTTAACAATTTTCCTAACAGTTGAACGGTTAATTTTTAACTTTTTTGCAATTGATACGTTACTCTCGCCTTCTTTGTGGAGCTGGATAACGATATTTCGACCCACAACCATTACATAAAGTATGAATTTGAAATTTAAACACTTGAAATAGAAAGATAATTTTACTAGCTTCAAAATAATATAAGATTTAAATAGCCAAACAATAATTTAAAATGATTTATTTAATATGCAAAACTGGTTGCTTCAATTTTGAAACACCCTGTATTTGCAGTACGTATATACTTGAAAAGTGTACGATGGAAACAGTTTTTTAGAAGAGCTTTCCTTTGATCTATGAAAATTTACAAAACGACTTAGTGCAACAGAAATAACCCACAGTGTTCCATCAGTATTCAAGGTTTCGAAGATTTATTTTGACACTTACCATGTGTGATATCGAAGAAAGACGTCCAAGGGAGAAAAATTGGAAAACTAAAGGGGATTTTTAAACTAGCATGTACCTGAAAACGGCTTCAGGATCTTTCAAGTAATCTTTAGATTCACAACTTAGGCATGGACAACAGATCTACTTCTCAAATCTAGAGCTGGATATTTACTTCCATAGATGAGTTATTTCCTTAAGACCAGAATTTCCATAACACATTTAGAGAAAAAGTTCTCAGAAATGTTTCGAGTTAAATATTTTGCCATTTAATACGTAAATAAGTGTACATGGACTCATTTGAAAGAGAGATTTTAGAATCTGTGACGGATCAATTAGCAGCACAAAACGAAATGTGGAAAGACTATGCAGAAAAGTCCTGATCACTATTTCTAAAGATATTCAGGAAATACAATTGTCTTCATGTCGCCTCTCAAGAGCATTAAAATCTACTAACATTAATTATTTAAAATATGACATGCTTAGCATTTAACCACATTATTTATAAGTGACAAGGAAAAACCAAACTAACTGAAGAATGGCCTAAAAATAACGAGATTGACGTCTTCAATTGGCCCAGTAAGTCTCCCGCCCTAAATCTTCTTGGAAATTTGTGCAAAACTTTGAAGATTAAAGTTCTCAAGCAGAATCCACCAAATATAAATCAATTAGGGGAGTCCTACAAGGAAAAATGGGAAAAATACCAGTAGACCTTCGTAAAAAACTAGAGGGCCACTATAGAGAGCGACTGGAAGCAGTTGAGCAAAATCCAGGATTTGCAACAAAAAACTCAATGTGTGTATCCAATATTTTTGTATAGGGTCATTTTTGTTTTTCATCAATACAACAATTTAAACACCGACTCTTTAATTTTCCTTTTCGAATACGACTAGAGATACTTATGAAATAATACTGACCAAATATCAGGTAACATTGTGAACCCAAACTGAAGTTATGACGAAAAATGCGATGTATCCAAAACTTTTGCGTGTCACCGTAAGTGCTCAGAAATTGGTTCGGAAGTTCATCATTCGCCATAGAACTTAGTCCGTTACCCATAAGGTACACTGCCAAAAGTGTGTCCTGAGCTATGGAAGGTGGACTTCACATTGGTCAATGATTTACATATCTATGAATATGTGGTAGGAGTGTCAGTGACTTGGCTTCAGTTCATTTAATCTTTAGGTAATAGGATATTTTCATCAAGTTAAACACTGTCTAGAGTCGAGTGCCTTTTAAGCTCGTAAGGAGCTAAACGCACATCTCATGACAAAAAACAGCGCTGAGACCAGTTAAGAGAGAGATATATATATAGAGAGAGAGAGATTAGGTGCACGCGCATCGCTCGTGCTGAGCTCGAGAAAAGCAGGCCAGTTGTACTCTATACACCAAACTTATGAAAACTCCAGTTTTATGTCAAAATGTACCAGTCTTGCACCCTCCTATGGTAGTTGAGGAAAAAAATAATAAATACCCAATTTCGATCCAATATGTGCAGTATGTAAGTTGTTGAATTACGTCGCTTTCACCCCTGTTTGCGGAGTGCACAGCGGCTTGTCTAGTACCATGCATCCCACTAGTGGCATATATAAATCACTATTATGAAAGTTATTGTAAAGAAAACTTTGAAATGTCAAGAAATAAGAAAAGAACAATAAACTAATGATAATTCCTAGACATACAATTTTAAAAATGAATCCTCTAACCAGGTAATTAAAATCGTTTCTGTTGAGCAGGATTATGGTGGCCAATAATTTCTACACCAAAAAAGTTATTACTTTATTCAAACGAATAAAAAGTCATGCATATGACTAAAAATAAGTCAAGACCCTCCGCCATCTGGACTGAAAAATGTAACAAAACACACTCCAATATGCACCCAAAGTATTAATTTCTGCATAGCTTGCCTACAAGTAAGATTTCACACAACACTAATTAAAAATTTTAGTTCCAAAATTGAATTATCATCAATAATAAAACAAAACTTGCAGTTCTTGAAACCAATCGAGTCTCCATGACGTCAGGCAAGAAACAAGACCAGCTCTAACTCAGCTTGGTCTCCTAACAGCACGCTTACGCCGTGTGCTAAGTTTTTTTTTCTCTTACAGTTTTTAGTCGACTAGTCTCATCTAGAGCTCACCCTGCTGCTCTGTTGATATTTTGGTGGTGCAACAATTTTTCTGCCGTCTGTGATCATTTAAAATTACTGAATGTTCTTATGCCAATTACAGTTGATATATGCTCTGGTATAGAATTTATTATAATATTTACATCTTAATCTTATGTATAAAAAAGATACGTTAAGTGATAGAAATCCAAAAATCTGATCCACACTGAAGCCCCTCGATCCTTGGTGTCCATGTTTTAAGTTTATCAGTGATGTTCATATGAATAATTGTTAACTTAGGTAAATTATTCCCACTTCTTTGCACTCACCAGGACTTATTCACATTGGTATGGTAATACTGCCCATTAGTATCGTAAAACGTTTTAACTTCATTTATTAGTTGTATTGTAAGAACAACCAATTTTAAAGTCCAATTTGTTGTCGACATTTCGTGAAAAATTTTCATGTTACCGGTGAGGAATGCTGCTAAAATGTGTTCATTGAACCAGGTTCTATACACTTTGGCAAAACTAGCCAAAGATTGGAACTGATTTATGAAGGGCTGGAGAAGGCGGGCCCTCGAGCTTCATAAACGCTGTGTACTTTACATTGACAAAAATAAATTTAAACATGAACGAAGAACACACAAATTTGACAATGAACTTCTTCTCAATCTGTTACATTAATATAGTGACCTGGCTTCGGTTGAAAAATATATGACATTTCATTAGTCCTAATGTCATTTTTCAACGTCTTTGTGGCTGATTTAGAAAATGGTCTTGATGTAATAATATCACTCATCGTTATTAGAGATGTGGAGTTTTGTGTACCAAGTACTTGATGTAAAAAATAAATTATAATATCTATTCTAAAATAGTAAGGTAAACATAAAATTGATTGTAGTATATATGTTTAAAAATGTATCATTTTCAAAGAATTTGGATAGAAAATAAGTTCGAACAGGCATACACACTACTAAAAATTCCCCTAAATTGTAAAGAAGACCTGATGTTTAGAACTTGAGTGTTGAGTTCGTGAACGTCTGCCTCGATCGTATGTGTGCAGATGTACTGATAGATTAGTATTAGTCATCTAAGATCTTCAGTGGGTAATTTGAAGCTTCTTACAGTTCAAAGAATTTCTCATATCTATCTAAAAAGACACAAAGAAGAGACGTGTGTGGAGCACAGTACAGTGGTGTGCCGTCTCCTTGTGCACGTATTCAGAGGCACGAACACGGTAACCTGCAGCGAACGCAGGCCCCGCCTACTCAGGGCAGGCAGTGCAAGGCAGGGTGTACAGGGTAGGGTGTACAGAGCAGGGTGTACACGGCAGGCAGTGCAAGGCAGGGTGTACAGGGTAGGGTGTGCAGAGCAGGGTGTACAGGGCAGGCAGTGCAAGGCAGGGTGTACAGGGTAGGGTGTGCAGAGCAGGGTGTACACGGCAGGCAGTGCAAGGCAGGGTGTACAGAGCAGGGTGTACAGGGCAGGCTGTGCAATGCAGGGCGTGCAGGCCAGGTTCCTCTTCCTACAGGTAACTATTTTGAGCGTAGATGACTGTTAAGTGCAGTAGGGAACTGTGCGCCTGCTGGGGTGTAGATCTCCATATACCAGGAGTGTGGGTTCTGCAATGTCTAACTACGCATTTGGACCAGTTGTATACAGATTGCATTAAATGTCCAAGACGCTGTCCGTTTTAGCCAAGTGGCAGTCGATTTATATCTGACAGTTTAGCTCACACTGCTGCTTTCGAGGCTAGTTACATTTGTATGAACGTCTGTTATTTTCAGTTTTCCGCTTCGGACCTGTTCTTGATGAGATATTAATACCCTTTTTAGAAATCCTACACTGAAATACAGTATGATATAAATTTCTTTTTCGTAGTGAAAAGATGTCACATTCAAAGGCAGTAACAAAAAAAACATGGACAAACACCCATCCAATAGAACTTTTTCGGAAATGCTAACCTATCATTAAAGTGTACTTACTACAGATGATAGAAAACACTCCGGAAACAATTCGCCGATTTGACTAGATAACTTCGCTAACTTAAAAAAAAATCGCAATTTTGATTGGATCCTCAAGTATCGAGCCAGCATTAAATCTATACACGTAAATGCAAAAATCTGTTTACGACAAAACCAATGAACTTTAGTTGTCTAAACAAAATGAACTTCATCAAAATTAGTCATTCAACGAGCATAGAAAAAATGATAAAATACGTGACACAAGAGTAATGCTTATAAAAGAGTCCCAGGAGATAGTGATATTTTTTACGTACCCAAAGAATCATTTGATTCACGAATCCAAAGTTTTTGTCTAAAAAAGGCGAGTTGAGTTTTCAATTATTTCTCTGGTTGTGGCATATGTAGCCTTTAGTGTTCTAAGCTTGTTTCAAAATCTAGGGTTAACTTGGATAGCATGAAGCCCAGGCCGGTCTTTAAGTGTTACAAAATAATCATCACATTCAATTTAAGCTCAGGGAAATAAACACTGGTAACATTTCTGAACTGACTTCAACAAGACTGACTAAAGTTAATAAAAGCATTTATTGATTACGTGCTATTCAATCTCAGGAGAATTGAAGAATGAATAAAATAAACAAAAAAGGAGATTATCAACTATTATACACTGTTGATTCATGCCCAAATACGCAGTGTCTAGTTATCAGAAACATCTAAAATACTTTCTCGTAAAAGAAATGATATTTGAGTGGCAGGAAGAATTGAAATAATCTTTTCGTAACATCAGTCCGGAGTAGGAGCGAAAGATTGGAGATTAGCATCAAGATCTCGGAACACGGAGATAATGGATGATGGTAGTTGAAATGTCATTAGAAATCTTCTTTCAACTAAAGACATAGAAATCGTTGTTTTCAATAGGGTTGCATTTGCAGGTGAGTCAAAACGAGAAAAAGAAGATGGTTCAACCTCCGCAGTGGATCTCAGAGATGCCATGTAGTGTAATGGATTAGAATTATGGCAACAGAAACCAGACATTTGGTCCATTCTTGGGTTGCAACCAAAGTTACAAGCTGTGTAAAATTAAGATTATAGTACATGATGCCGATGGGCACCGATGTAGCTTTTCATTGCAAAAATCGTATTGTATGATGCATGTTAAGGAGATATTGTACGCTTATGCTCACATGATAGTTTATACAAAAATAAAACAGAGTGCTCACATAAAGTTTTGTGCACCTAAAACAGTTTCCTATACAGACGAACGTCTGAAAATTACTGAGATTCTTATTCTATAAGTAGAAAGTTCATAGTCAGAACAAGAAACGCGGAAAGTGTAGCGCACAGATCTTTACATAATATATTTTTTAGGTTTACGAGTATGGTTTAACCACATGTCATATATATCCTATGGAGAGAGAATGTAGAGTATAATAAAGAAACCTTAATGTTTTCCCATCTTGTTAAGAACGTGACCAATGACAAAATTTCCCTCTCTAGTGTTATCACGTTTTAGAGACTGTTTTAGTTGGGGAGATATACGTGAATGCCTTGAAAGAGAATTGCAAAAATATGTAATTTTTTACTGAAATTACGTGAAACGATAAAATTCAAGAAAAGGTTTCGTAACTGCCGAAATTATTGAGTGGGTTGAGTGAGAAAACTAATATTAAATATATCAATTCCAACACTCAGAAGTTGTTTACAAACGCTGAGCTCAAAAAATATTCTTGCAACATCAGAGCAAAAAATGACGAGCAAGGAATTATCTGAATACGTTGAATTATGAATTGATATTTTTATATACAAGAAGTTTTTGTGACTGGGGACCAATTCTTTAGCTACGGCCGTAAGGGGCTAAGTCCTAAGAGGCTTGACTGGACGCAGATACAGCAGATCTCTCCCCCTAAAGTTCGGTGTGTATTCTCTTCACAATACCATCCTCAAAGTAATGCTGAAGTGGTAAAACTTTTTCTTCCCACCGCTGTGGATAAAGACAAATGAGTGAAATTAGGCTTTAGTCAAACACGATTACCACTTACTACTATTTTCGTTTTAGTGTCATTACATTTTGAAATCTTAAGAAAATGCCGTTCAATTCTAACCCGTGGGGATTTATCTATGCTTAGATATTGGAGCTGGCCATAAGTGCCTCTTATTTGATGATATATGTTCCTTTCCTTACAATCTTTTTTGGTAATGGCCAGAAGCTTAGAGGGGAGATAAGAAACTGATGACTCACATACTTTCTGCATTCAGTAGTATGTGTCTCAAAGCGCTGCCTGTTTGTACAGTACCATTTTTTAAGGTTAGAGATTCTCGCTGAACAATCAGGTACCATAAAGTGGTGATTGCTGTTTTTGGCTAAGGTTTGAATGCATAAATTAACAAAATTCCCAAGCCTGAGAAAACCATGTGAAGTAAGGCGCTAAATGACAAATGCTTCGGAAAAGACGGCTCTAATGCACAAAAGGGATTTTTTCCAAACTCTCTAAGAAAAACCGTATCACCCAAGAAAACATTCAGGTCACCCATTCTGAGTATCTGAAAAGTGATTGGTAACATGGCCTTACGAATTCATAGAATAGATATTGGGATGGTAAATAGTCTGTCTTCTCACAAATCCGTTTCTTTCACCGAAATCCAAGTTCTAATGAAAGAACAGTAGTTCACAAAATAAATTGTCCAATCCAATAAAATCCTGTTTGAAAACCTTACAAGCAATGTCAAGTTCGGGGTAAGAAGAGCTACAGCTCAGCAAATGATCTGATCTAGAACCACTGCATTATTTGTTTAGGACTAAGCCAACCTCTGCAAAACTTTAGGACCAAAGGACTTACATCATAAGTGAGGAACGAAGCAAGATTACAGCCATTTAGCGGAGATACGGCTACATTATAGTTTAGAAATAAATCCTATAACACTGCCGATAAAATACAGCTACGTTAACTTCTAGCATGGTTTTTTATCATATTATGTATACGTTTCTAATGACGAGAGTAGAAAACGTCTTTAAGAACATTTCATTCTGGGTTGATAATAAGGGTATAGTTGACGTCAAATTCAATCTTGATGGACATTGTCGTAATATAGAATCATACTAAGTATTAACAGGTCTATTTAAATACTCACATTGAACCCTTTTCTACAGCATAATTTTACTTTTATCTCTTCAGAATTTTTTTTTCTTATTCATTTTTCGGTTGAAATATGAACGTTTGATATAACTATACTTCACTTTTATCATGTACTGATGGAAATATCGTTCCTCTCCGAGGCGTCATTTTCCCTTTTCGTTACATCATACCTAGGCATTCTCCCCAATATCAAGGGTGCATCCAAAGATGAAAGAATAAAATAAGCAACTTAGAACCTTCCACTTCCACCCAGTTTCACATGTACACATAATATTCCCCTGCTATTCATCACTCAAGATAGTTGTCTTTCTCGTGTTAAGTAGGTCGTATCCGTGCCTTTCATTGTATTCTTACTCGAAGCACAAAGAACATGCTTACAGCTTTCAAGCATTTCCATAATCATTTTTTCAGTTTCTCAGTTTATTCGATTGACGATTTTTTAAAGTTTGCGCGCTTCAATTTTTAAACATTACTCCATTGGTTCATCCGTAAATATTGTTATTATATTGCTAATTACTGTCGAATATCTCCCAACTGAAGATTTAATAATAAAGCATTTGAAAATCCAATACTGAATCCTATGATATTTTAGGCATGAACTTTATTAGAAATACATTATTTTTTCCATTTGCTCAATTTCTTTGACTGGACTGCAGCCACATGCTTCAAGGAGAACAATCTTAAGAAATTTGGAGGTGCAAATTTTTTCCTCCTTCAGCGCCATCTTCAGGGAAGCAAATATAGTAAATAGAAGACGTGGCTCTTCCGGTCCGTCTCTCATTACTGGTTTCCAACACATACAAGTAATACAGGGTGTCTCAAAAAAATGTACTCACCCTTTAACCGTTGCTAACATGCTGTCTTCTTTGTGTTGCAGGTGTGAGGTTCGAACCTTTGCGAAAATGATTAAATGTGTTTAAAGAATCATGTTCGCAAAGGTTCGAACCTCACACCTGCAACACAAAGAAGACAGCATGTTAGCAATGGTTAAAGGGTGAGTACATTTTTTTGAGACACCCTGTAGTTATTTGATGATAGTTTATTTGATGCCTGGTGAAATGAGCGAGAGGTTGCCTGCACTACAACATGGTCCCCACGCCAGGTAAAAAAGCGCAAGAACGCGTACATTAATTGCAATAGAATGATTCAGTATATTAAGTGAATATTGGTGTCTAAAGTTCAAGCGCAAAGCTTTAAAAAAAGGTCAAGAATCAATAAGAAGTCAGTATTTGCAACGAGAGATGGTGAGGCCAGCAGTGTGCCTCACCCAAGTGGCTCCTGCATTGGGACGATGCAGTGCTGGACCAGTAGAGTAGCTTACCAAACACTTCTACCACAGCAAGGCACAAATATTCACCAGCGATCTGTCTGAACCAGGACCAGCTTGGCGACGAGAGCAAAAAGTATATTCTGAACTAGACCAGGCATCTCCGCCCCAGAAGCGTCCATTTTCTCCATCGGGGAGCAGCCGAGCGGGAGAGTATATAAACACCGGCCACTGTGCGCTCCCCACATTCCAGCTTGTGTCTTGATTCTAAAAGCAGGACTGCGGTTTTCAGCTCATTACTACAACGGGTTGCCCAAACGGACCAGCACATAACTTTGCTTGAATATCCTTTTTTTCTCTCAATTTTCATACAAAAAATAAATGTTGAAATTCTACTACGTATCTACCGATAGGAGTTTAAGGTAAGTTCCTCTGTATATAATAAAAATATTTTTTGTGCTTCAATTTATATTAGAAAACCTAATTCAGGCCCAAATAAAATGTGTTCTAGCAATGAAATAGCTACACATGATGAGAAGAAATTCTGGGAAGGAAATGCACTTCAATACACGTGTTCTTAGAACACAAAATATTTGCAGAAATTATCTCAGCTAGTATGTCCGTTACATTCTAATTTAAATAGTTCGATCTCATTTTATCTTTAGCGTATATTAAGCAATTCTTAAAAAATTCAGCAACATCGTAGGTAATTTCAGAAATTTATTAGATACTATTCATGTTATTCTGCAGTATGTCATTCCCATCTCATAAGACAGCAAAGCGTAGAGAAGGTGCGTCAGATGCATATATCTCCTTTTAAATTGCCTCTATTTACAATCGACTGCTAACTTCATAACTAAACCAAAAGCATCAGCTTTTAATAATCAATAAACGCCCAGGAATGCTCTGCATTGAAGCATTGACTCTTGAGATACTAGTAAGAGATGATGTATAACGAACGTAGAAGTCGTTTTATGAGTAGTGAACTAGGCTGACTGCAAGTTTACAGTGTGCAAATTAAGTCACTGATATAAGTTGCGTATGCAAAGGTACAATGAATGCACTTCATACTATTTAAAGTCATTTTTATCCGCTCTTCTACGCGTAGGATCCAGCTGGTGCCTGATGTTTTATCGTTCTTAATTATTGATCAAAACGCATATTTAAGCGTTGCCACTCTGCCTGAGAGCCACAGGTGCCTCAAATTTGTGCTACATCTATCCAGTCAATTATTTTTTATAGAATACCATTTTTGAAGTGTGTCTGTTGGTGAAATATAATACTTATTCCCTCTCAATGTCTTAAGACGTCTCTCCATCATGATTATTGTTGGCGCAGTCCAGGAGAGAGCCATGACCCTTTGATTTTCAGCACGTAGACAGGAAGTTCGGTAGCTGACAGGAAGTTCGTAGAGCTAACGTTAGCAAGAATGCAGCGCATATGGAGGCAAGTAGAAATTTTCACACGATTTGCCAGATCCCTAGCAAAAAACTTTGTGAGTAGTTAATTAATTCTGTCAGAGGCGACTATGAGAGATACACGCACCACTTTATTATGATAAATGCTACGCTCGTATACCTCTTTAGAGTTACACATACTGAGGCGATTAGCAAACACTCTGTAAACACGTGTATCACAATGTTCAGCCATATACATAGTAGAAAATGGTAAATTGTGCGTAAAATTATGACCTTCGATAATTTGTCCTCAGCGACAGATTTGTGTACTTAAGATGTTATCTCAGTAGTTGGTTAGAACAACCGATTGCTCAACTTAACATTTCCTGTAGAAACGTAGATTAACGTTTCTTCTAACATTTCTGAGAGCAATGGGATCTTGGTTTTGAATAAAGTTATCAAAGTATATCTACAATATTTAGATACGCCTTGTGATTGATACAACCTCTAATATGATCAGATATGAGACGCTGAAATAAACGTCGACACCGAAGTGGAGACTAATGCTCAGTATGAGCAACTGGGTTCCACTATGTGATATCTGCCTTGTTCATGTGCACTTAAGAACTGTACACTTTATTAACAGACGAGATCTCATACTTTTAGCACAAGAAATTACAAAACTGGGCTGCACAATCTAATCACTAGTTTGTATAGCATTGAGAAAAAGTTACAGATTAAAAAGAGATGATCAGAAAGACAAACAAATTAAATAGGAGTAAGAGAAAGCAGGAAAAAGGGGCCAATAATTGTGACCAGTCGCCTTAGTAACACGAACGAGTGAGATGCCTTCGCTAAAACAGAAGGCACAGCTGCAGATTTTGCGTGGCCTAAGTGGCGCCTATCTGTCGCAAGTTTTTCTTGCCTACGCAGGAACAAGTTTTAGGGCAGAGAGAGAGAGAGAAAGAGAGAGAGAGAGAGAGAGAGAGAGAGAGAGGCCAAACCAGTGTGACTACTGCTCACTCTTTGGAACAGCTCAGACCTTTTGTGAGATCTCATTAAAAAAGTAATTGCTTTGAACCTGCAATACGAGGTTCAATACCAGAATACTGCCTCGCAGTCATTTGAAAGTTATATTTTTCCAGTATTTATTCACAACAATTCTAGTACATTGAACATTATTTACTACATCAGCAGTAATGTTATCATTCTTCTTGATGAAGGCTTCACTCCGTTTATGCTCTACCATTTCTGGCGATAATATTCTATTCTAAACTTTTCTTCTCTTGAAACATTGGAAGCCAACGGGTTGAAGACGTAAAACTCATGAGAAATATTGCACTTCTTTTGCAAATATCTCAAAGGAATTATAAACGGTCATCCCATACGGTAACAACGATAATTACTGCGCACTTGGAGTATGGGTGGGAGATGCAGTCCATCTCTATGAGTAGCTCCGAGTAGTTAGCCTTGATCGGGCCGAGTATGCATATGAGAAGCGCTACTTCACCAGAAGTGCATGCAGCGACCGCAAGATATTAGCGGTCACTGCATAATGCTGTCTGGTGAAGGCGGTAAATAATCTACCCTGTCAGGTAGCAGCGGTAAAGAATCGTTTTTTTTGTAAAATAAAGAACACCATAAGCTAATCCAAGGATCCACTCTACAGTACAGACAAGAATGGCATAGACTTTAATGATACGCTAAAGTGAAATTATTGGAGTATAAAACATAAAAAACATAAATTGCCCGACTTTTCTCATCAGTAAATACATGAAGCGGAAACAGGTGTGCAGAATTTCATCACAGATAGGGAAGCAACCAAGATCATCTAACTAGGGATTTTTATATTGAATTTATAAAACTTATGATATAAAACAAACCAAAATTGGATACTTTGAAACAAATTTGCATTTTAATTTTAGACGTTGGCTTTTGTATGCCTTAGAGCATGCCTCAGATATGAATGACATCATAGACATCTAGGCCACAGAGATCGCCTTAGGACACTTTATCGTCTTTGAGCGAACACATTGTGAGTTCTACTATTGTAAGCCTCAGCCGGCACCACACATGAACAAGTCTCTTAATCCAACCTAAGTTTACATCCAAACTTCTTCTAAACTTGTGTAAAGCTAACCCCTTATGACTCTGCTCCCCAGCGCTGCCCCCGTCCTGGCCACTTCTCGAGGTAGTCGTCTTGCCAACTGCGGTAACGTCCTCGAGCTCAGCGTCCTCGTCCAGACACACTCCGTGCCTTGAGGTAACTTTTTCTTCTTTTTGAGTGTCTGTCTCAATGTCATGTTAAACTTGTCAGCGATTCTGCTCCGTCAATCCTTCATTTCTTATGAAACAGAAATTTGGCATGAATCGAAAAATATGGATTTATTAATAAAAGGATATTCAAAAAATAGAAATTTTCCGTATAAAATATTCGTCAAACGAAGTATCCTTCTTTTCCTAAATTGCAATTTATTTTTGTCCCAGATTTTTCAACCCACTTTTCTTTTCACAGCTGATATCAACGTCGTAGATATTTTTGCTGCAAAAAGAAAGCTTCGCTCTGTCTTCTGTGAAGATATTACTTATAGATTGCAACTTCAGCCATCATAAAAAATCCAGAGCCTTGCAATATCAGTGAAGAAGTAGTGGTCCAGGACAGGAGAAAGCAACCGTCAAGATGGTGTATGACTCTTTCGACAGCTTTGTCAGCACCCCCTCGGAGCAACACGATGGAGACAAGCGTTCTCTGGAATCAAGGTGTGTATGCTTGCTCTTCTATTTTCTACTTCCGCGTATTCCTAAAACTTGCCAAAGTATGGCTATTTGAATAAGATTCATGACAGTTGGATACGGTACACATTTCCATGTAGATTCATAATTGGCATTTCAAACCGAAAATTTACCCAAATAGTTACACCCCAAAGATCCGTATAGTGATTTGGGAAGATTTAATTTCAGCATCTCAAACTTTGTATGTCATGGATCATAGGTTAACAAACTCCATTTTAAGCTATTGAAATTGATTAAAAGTGTTGTCGTCAGTGTTATTGATTGCACATTCTGGCCTCATCGTATAATTTTCTTCAAAAAAGTGATCACAAACATGGCCTTCACTGGGTCTCTGCTGGCAGGAACAAAGTCTACCCCGAAGCACGCTCTTAACTCTAATTCAACACTTTTATTTCAAAATCCTTATTCCTGCAAATAAATGTATTGACATAGACTCAAGATAAGTAGCAATTATACATGAATTAGTGGACAGAATACAAATTTTGAAACTCATGTATTCTTAATCTTATTTAAAAAAAATATTTTGCTTGAAGAGATTTTAATTGCAATTTGCTTTCAAAATGATGTAAAGTAATTACAAACAAACTGATGCTTCACAAGGGAAGCTGTGAGTTTCAAAATTGCCGTATGAGCAAGTCAGAGTGACATATCTGTCTCGATCTATTTTCACTTTTTTGTCAGAGTTGTGTGCGCTTTAAAAACCAATACATTAGTAAGATTTGTTTCTTCTTTCGTTCAAATAAATATTATGTTTGATACTCTGTATGTTTAGAAAACCAATTTCAATTGAACAATTTTAATGGTAACTTTGTGTTTAACAAATACGAATTGATGCCATTGGACGTTTCGATTAGCGAGGGGCTAGTCTTTTAGAATCATCGATGAATGACCATGATCAGTTGAAGCACTTTGACTCTCATGGTGCAGTTACTCGGTGGCTTAACTTAAGGAAATCAGAAGTCTACAGAACTTTTGTAGAGTCATATGCCTCCTCTTCGTTCCACAGGAGTTTGTCGTACCAGAAGATGCAGGAGGTGGTCGGTGACAGCCGTAAAAGAGCGCGCGAGTGCAGCCCTGAAGTGACCAGGGACAAAACACCTAAATGCTACGGCTCATGGGGCCCTGTTCTCAAAAGTCGGGAGTACTTCAACAACATGCACTTTTTCTAAATACAGTATATGCAGCACTTCATCGCTGCTAACCTAGAAAGATCAAAAATACTACAGGCATCACTCGAATATTGAGACAAGTGCTGGCACTAGTGCCTATAGGTTAAACATTTATTCATCTCAGCAGCTACATTTAAACTTTCAACTTAATTTTCTTTCAACTCTGTCGTCTGTAAGTTATTTGGTTGCATGAGCTTTTGTTGCTTGCAAATATATCTATTACTTGATAGCTCTAGTGCTTTTCATTGTCATCACCTTCTAATTTGAACAAATGAGAAAAAATGGAAATAACGGAGGGCATTTATCGTCACTGTAAAACACTGGAAAGTTTCCTGCAGCACTAACTGAAAAGAATGCAGAAGATGCGCAGTAGAGCGAACTTCAGATCAAGCTTATGTACTTTGGACAGTCCCATTAAAGAAGTTATTTTGCTAGACAGATCCTTCCTATAGGAATTCATCATCAGCGTGAGTACCGTAAAAAAATCTCTTGTGACTAGAACTATTCTACTGTGAATGCACGTCCACATAGTATCCTACCGAGTTATGTATCATGGGTTGTTGAAAATGAAAAAAATTGTCTCGCAACACGGCTAAAATTAAGAAGTATTAACATATCCAATTGCGAATACCGTAACATTTGTTTTTAATCTGAAGATTCGATCAGAAAACCTTCGGTAGCGCTACACCGCTCGATTTTATGTCAAAAATCATCATAACTCTTCTTTATTAGGTAATGTCAATACATTGAAAACGTACGAACAAACTCAGTAAAGACATCTACTTTATTGGAATTCTTCACTCTTTTCTGAGACTCATGGAAGTGAAACATTTAACTTAACAATCACGTACCGTATTAAGTATCAATGAGCGATCAAGCAAATTAGTACCGATTTCATTTCGTTAAAATACTGGACTTGATGGAAACATTGTAGCTCATATAAGTGGCAAACTTAGTTGAATTAATTTGATACTTAGTTAAGTTAATAATCTGTATAGGTATGTCGAAATATTCCTTTTTCAAAGAGTAGTAAGGATCCAAAATATTCCTTTCTCAAACAGTAGATTGAATAACAAAATGTAAAACTACCTGTGACACCAAGAAAAAAATTTCATACTCGTATTCACTGCAAACTAGAAAAAATTAGTCTATCCCAGTGTATCCAGAAATATTAATTAACGCTCATTATACGAAGGTAAATAGAAGAAAATAGTAAACATAAATTACTCATTAGTGTCTGTTTATCTCATTAGTTCACAAAGCTTCAAACAGGCTCGAGGTTCTGTAAGATCCACAAAAATTAATGAAATGTTACGATGGTCTGCTATTTGAGTACTACATATACTATATATGGACTATATCCAAGGACTACTGTAAACAGGACGTGCACAGTCATATAAGTGGACTACGTTAGCGGAGGCCAGTTCACCGAGTTCAGTTAGTCACCAACTGTCACAGTGCGAACATTGTCGTAGTCTGTCGCTCGGTTTGAATTGGACATTGTTGTTTGTTTCGAGCCACATTGGTGTATTTTTAAGTGGATACTGTTTGTTTACAAAGTTTCTTGCCAATTATATGTATTAAAAATGCCAAACAAGTGTGGGGTTCTGAACTGTCGGGGTAATTACAATAAGGAGAACAGGCACCGTGTGTTTCGCCGGCTGAAAGAGCATTCTGAGAGACAGAAGTGGCTTGATGTTCTTCCACCTCGTGAAAACTTTGTTGTTAACCGTGTAGAGTGGTCTACGGCCTGTGTTCTGTATCAGGTCTCTGCTTCATGCAGAAAGACTATGGGTTCGAACCCAGCTATGGACACGAGTTGTTTCTCGAATGCAGCACCGTGCACTCAACCCGCGAAGCACTCAACCCCCCTATTTCCGCCCATGGACACGCCTATCAACCTCCCGGGATTTCGTCGCATGGAGTTTCACCATCACCCCTACTCTTAGAATGTTAACCTTAAGAATTTGAAAAACCAATGTACTAATGTCTATGTACTGTGTACTAGATTGGAAATAAAGATTGTTTGTTTGTTTGTTTTTGTTTTTTGTTAATCCAGACAAGTTTTTCATTTGTGAGATACACTGGGGTGCTGACCCCCTGTGATCAAATTGCGTGGTGGTTCTATGCGACCTGGAATCCCTCCCAGTATCTTCAATGTGCCTGCTTCATGTCTGCCATCTCCAAAACCTGCACCTCGCCCGGCGAAGGTTGAAGACCAACAACTGAGGTATTTTCTTCAGAAGGATAAGATTACTTCATTTGATGCTTTCAAACCTGAACGTAACCTGCAGAAGCAGCACAAGAACTTGATTATTTCAAGATCGAAAGAAAGGCTTGTGTGTTTGCCAAGCTAAGTCAATCATCTTGACAACAAACAAAAAAAGCAATCTTCATTTCCAATCGAGTACACAGTACATAGACATTAGTACATTGGTTTTTCAAATTCTTAAGGTTAACATTCTAAGAGTAAGGGTGATGGTGAGCTCCATGCGACGATCCCGGGAGGTTGATGGGAGTGTTCATGGGCGGGGAGTTGAGTGCTTAGCGGGTTGAGTGCACGGCGCGGCGTACGAGAAACAACGCGTGTTAATGGCCGGGTTCGAACCCGCATTCGTTCTACATGAAGGAGAGACCCGATACAGAACACGGGCTGTAGACCACTCGACCACGATGGCTACGTGTCTGGTTTCTCCTTTTTGACACAGTACATATGCTGACGTGCAAATGTACTGTGTCAAAACAACTGGATCAGTGAGAAGGGCCAAATCAGTCTTGACAATGAAACAACGGCATCATTTGCAAACGTTAAGGAACTGTAGGAGTCAGAGAAAGGCAGTATTCTGACGACCACTACACTCACTAATTTGCTGTCAACCCCACACGACTTCAACTACAAAATGTGCAGTTTGTCTTGAAGGTTTTCAATGACAAGGTTGTGGCGTCATTAAAACTCAGAGGATACCGAGACACTGCTAAGTTCATCCAAATCATCCTCAACTGGTGGAATATAGTGAATCTGTTGAACGGTGGAATGTAGTGAACGGTTGGCTGACTAATCGCTGCAGTTTGGTGGATTTTTGCCTATGTCTGTTTGTTTATTTGCGTGAATATTTGTATGTTTGGTTGTTTGCATTGAAAGAGGTTTAACTATAATCCATTTTGTAAAGTCTAAAACTGCAGCAACTCGGCTTTCTATAAAGTGGCCACTAAACTCATACAATAATACTTGTTAAAACCGGCTAAAATTGGTATTTCAAAGCATTACAGTGCTTTAAACCATTTAAAATTCACTGTAAAACCTTATTATCCCTTCAATTGCTTGGAAGAAGTAATTTTTGATCAATTTGTCCAATATAAAATGTATTGTAATGAATGCAATGGCCTCCGCTAGCCTAGTCCACTATATGACCGTGCACGTCCTGTTTATAGTAGTCCTTGACTATATACTACATGTTTGACTTTAAACCAAATATCACCCAGGACTTTAATGGCCGACGTATGAAGAAGTTCGTAAGGAGCAACCATCTTAAATATGAGAGGAAATTGACTTTAAGGCACACAACTGCGCATAAAAACAGGCAGAATGATCTAGTAATTAGTTCATTAACGAAAAGCGAATGCGAAACATAATTTCTCTAGTTGATATTGAATTGCATCACAAGTGATCAGGTGAAACCTGTAGCATCACACAGATGAATGTTTTATTGGTTAAAGATCTCTGCGAGGTTACATTCCATGAATTACCGGTTGTACAACTAGACGATAACTGACCGACGGCCGAGTAACCAGACAATATCTAACTGTCGAGTGATAGAAGTATAAAAATGTTAAATATTTTCAATGGACTTTTTATTCTGAAACTATTAACCCATTTATGCCGGAGGTAAGAATAACAGCTCGTACGATGGAAAAACTAATAAAATGGCTTCATTGAACAATTAGAACATTTATACCGTTTATTTAAGAATATCCGTTTTAAATAAAAAATCTATGCCGTCCTATATGTAGGACGCCTTTTTCATTTTCTATCATTCCTAATCAACAAAAAACTTTGCATGGTTAAGGGTCCTATATGTAGGACACAGGCATAAATGGGTTAAATGGAACTATTAACTACTACAATGGATTTTAATGTTCAAATATGTAGCACGGATGTACAAGTAAACTTCGTTTCCGTCAACAGCCAAGGTAGACAGTTTTCAGATTGTCAAAAATTTTGTGATCTTGCTCTTTAGCTACATGTTTTAAATTAATAAATTGAGCTCCTACTGAGCGATTAACTCAAAGTACAAATAACATATTCCCAGAGAAGTGAAAAAATATCAGAAAGTACAAGCTTAAGTTGTATTCGTATGTTTCATTCAACGTTAAGTATGTTTTTTTTCAGGACAGCTAGTTCATTAAAGCATAGTTTCACACATTAAAGTTCATGCATTAGAGTATAGTTTCCATTTCGCATGGGCTTATTCTTTGTATAAATCTTTTAGAGAACATACATCTATTAAGGGAGAACTGCTGCTACCAGAGACGATAAAACTTCTTATATGATGCCAGATATAGTATATTAATTAACAGGGCACAGTACCGTGAAATGTTTGTTTAAAAAGCTGTTTGACACATTTAATGTCGACATCGGTAAAGAAGGCCTGAAATTATTCACTCGGCAAGAAATTGAAATTTTTCACACAACATTGGTCATTCAAGTTGTTTTCACTCATTTTGAGGTGCTGAATTCAAATATGACTGTGGATAATCTGCAGCACGTAGTTTTTAAAAGTTTTGAATTTACATGTTTCAAATTTTAATGAAGATGCATATATTTGGGAAGTGAAAATAAATGTGGTTCCTTTAATAAATTGTAATCTTAATTCATCAAATAATTACAGAATTACGGTTAAAAATATTAGAAATATCATAATTATAGCCCACTGAATATGAATAAAAGAATGAATAATATTGAAATCTAATAGAAGAAAACATGGTTAAGGATATTTTACACCTACAAAAAGTTCTTTGTTATTTTTTATGAACTTAGGTATCTTCCTTCTGTAAGAACCAGCATTAATTACCCATCATTGCTGAGTCCCGCCTGCCTTGGTATCTTGCCTCTGTGGTTCGAATATCCTGGTGAGATCTTTCGTCTTGCTCATCACTGACAGCTCCTTAGTTCTCAGAAAAAATTTGAGATGTAAGCGAAAAAATTTATTTTTAAAGATATTCGGAAGCCAAGATTTTCACAGTTTTTTGAGAAGATCTTGAATGAGTGCATGGTATTTTTTCTCTTTGTGATTTTCCAGAAAACCCTGAACCACAGACGTGAATGATTCCATGCAGAGCGATCCTTCATGTTCAATTTTTTTTCGAAGACAGTACCATTCAGTAGCTTCCTGGTCTGAGGACTAACAGAAATCCCTTCTTTGAGTTTGCCATCACTTAGTTTTAGAAATTTTTCCCTCAAGTGCAAAAACCTTTAGCAGTTTTGTCCATAACCTTTAAAAAGTTTTCATAAGGCACAGTTTGATGTGTAGTGGTGGAAGCTAAACAACAAAGGGTTACCTAGAAACTTATACCTCACATTGCTTTTTCCAGGAATAAAAACATCTCTTCTGGGTCAATCTTTTGTTTTTTAGTGTTCCTTCGTGGGCCCACTCTCCCACAAACACAGAAAATAACAAAAATTTAAGTAGCGTAGCCGCATTGAAGCCCGAACAACGTAGATATGATTTTTAGGTCACAAAATAATCTATACTTCAACTGGTCATATTTTACATCACTGAGTGTTTTCCCATGATTTCATAAGTTTGTTTTATTTCCACAGTGTCAGTCACACTAATGGAAGGTTTTTGGTTATCTTTTAAGCAATAGGAAAACTTTTAAGTTGAATTTGGTGGATCTATAAATAGATACTACTCCTTAGGGCAGTGGTTCCCAAACTTTTTGTGATCAAGTACCACTTGGAGGTCCCGTACAGTCGCCGCGTACCCACTAGTTCCAGAGAAACTAAATTCGATCAGATATCACTTTATTTCCATAATTGTACAAGTAGAACACGCAAATCAACTAAGATTTACTAACTAAAAATCGTTGCCAGATTACCCTAGGTTAGGCAGTAAACATTTTGTGAAGTAAAATATAACAAAATAAAAATTGTTCATGACCCCGACAGTGTTCGCGTACCACCTGGAAGGCCCTCGCGTACCACTAGTGGTACGCGTACCACAGATTGGGAACCGCTGCCTTAGGGTCATGAGTTGTTCCAATTTCTTCCATCAGCCCTGAAATATCTGTGCAGAAAAATAAACCATCTTGCATCTTGCAATAAGTAGATATTGCCAAATTTCCCTTTCTGAATAGAGAAATTCTGGCACACTTTGGAAGAAAACTCCACTCATGAAGTCTTGAACCTAAAATCTTTGCTGGTTTGGAAAGTCCTAAGCCTCGAAGTCTTTCTTTGATGAATGTGAACCCATGTCCTGTCAGTTTTTGGATGTATTGCTATAGGAAAATCTCCATGAGGAACTGACATTATAGCTGAAAGTGCATTTGGAAATTGTATTTTGCATCTGTTTTTTTAAAGCCCGTTTCTTTAATTGAACAAAAATAACAACTATTTAAGTGTCTAGTTAGCTCGCGTCAAACCATTAGAACAGCAAAGGGGATAGATTTTATCGTACCTTTCAACCATAGATTTCGGCTAAACAAGCACGAAATGCAGCACACATGCGGCATGCGGAGCCCATGTTTTGTCTTGTTCTCCAACATGACATACTAAATACAAGTTATAAGTTTTCTTTAAAATTTGTATCAAATAACGATCCTAGGATTTTAAAATGTAATTTTCTCTCTTATAACAAAACTGATCTGGCATATTAACAAATCAGCGACGCTGCCTGTGTGCCATTTTAGGGCTAAAAATCACGATTCAACTCACATGTCTTCCTCCTACAATGAAAACAAAAATAATGGTAGACTGAGGTTAGGTTACAGTTACATTTTGTTTTCCACATAACATTCCGTGTCAAAAGACAGAAAAGTAAAATATCTAGTATCCTTTCAGTTACCTGGAAATTTTGGTATAGGAAGATCTTAATAAGAGTCGAAATGACCTATAATATAAAAACGTGACGTGCTAGCCATTTTTGAAGACCAGATCTGAAATTAGCGGAAAATAGTTAATGGCTACTCAAATTGTTCACGTTATAAAATCCTTTTTGAATGTATAGGTAGGTACATTAGCTGATACTCTTGAGTGGTTTTGTTTGTTTAGTCACACTAGGAGTATACAGGCAAGTTGAACACAAATATCGTAATTCGTGAATTTAACGTTTTAGTGAGGTGGCAGCGGTAATTCCGTTCAACGTTTTCCGCTCACCCACAACTCAATAAACATACTTGCTGGAAAACAAAATTGCTACTTACAGGTCAACAACGCACAAATTAAAAATTCTCACTTGTTTTTGTTTGAGACCGAGTTTATACAGAAGTACCTTACAGCCTCACACACTGTGACGCAGTAATACGTCACAGCTGATGAGGGGGCAGCACACTGTAGTGGGGAGACTAGAGTTGTTCTCAGAACCAGTTCACGTGCATGTTCACCGAATCTCCTTCAAATCAGGTATTGCAAGAGTCCAACCGCCGGCTTTACGCAGTTTTATCCTGTTTGCATTGCTTGAAATTTAATGCAATTAAACAGCTGTACATCCAATAAGACTCATTTTCATCACCCTCATTGGATCTGATGAGTGGTTAGATGTAAGAAACGAACATAAAAAAGAGAATAATCGTAAAATCAAGATGTTATTCACGGGCGTTCAAGGTTAGATAGGAGTGGCAAGATAACAAGATCTGTATCTAATTAGCAGGTTCTTTAAAATCATAAAACAACTCCCGTAGAGGTAAAAAATGATTTTTTGAAAATGACAATCAAGAAACAAATAAAATAAACGGAAAACGTTCACAATTTTCTTCGCAAATTGATCAGTGATGTTATCGAGAACTCAAATTATCAGTTATTGACAAGAACATGTTAATTGTTAATACATTGTTCACATGAACATGTCGCCAGCAGGACAATCGACCAGCCATTCAAGTGAAATCAGGTGCCGAATGGTGCAAACTGCAAGCAATCAAGCATGTGATGTCCATCAAAGTTCTGCAGATAAACGATGCGCTCGCGGAGATGTGAAACCATCTATCGGACCAGACCAAGTGTTTGCGGTGGTGCAGTTGTGACATGGCGTAGCTAGAGAAGTACAGTCGAATGCGTTCTAAACCGGCACAAGCAAGGGTAGAGTGCAGCACCAACCAAGAAATAAAATAAATCAATGTAAATCTACTCATTCCGATCCATCGAGTTTTCAATTATTAACTCTATCTTGAAACTATTATTAACTCCATCTGTATTCTGTCTATTATTATTATTATTATATTATTAACTCTATCTGCAACTCTCTATTAACTCTATCTGTAGCCACCGTGGTCGAGTGGTCTACAGCTTGTGTTGTGTATCAGGTTTCTGCTTCGTGCGGAAAGACTGCAGATTCGAACCCGGCCGTGAACACGAGATGTTTCTCGTTGCTTCTTCGTGCCGTGAGCTCGCACATATCGGTAAAGCTTACTGGGTAAGCATTCATGGCCCATGGACACGCCCATCAAATCTCCCGGGATCATGGAGCTTCATCATCACCCCTACTCTAAGAATGTTAACCTTAAGAATTTGAAAAACCAATGTACTAAATGTCTATGTACTGTGTACTCGATTGGAAATAAAGATTGTTTGGTTGTTTTACTAGTGATGCTCCCAGAGACTGTTCCCGTCGTCTTTCGTACAATTTGAGGTAGAAGCTCATAAGAGCGTTATGATGAGCTTGGCGAAGATTGCAAACCTGGGTGTTCTGATCGTACGCAGGACATGTATCTTGTCAACCGATGCTCAGTCGGAACCGATTATGGAGACTAAGAGTTTTGAACACGGGTCTCCTGCACAGTAAGCGGGGATGCCTGCTGCTCCACCACTACAGCATCACTTGGCCTATAGAGCTCAAGTTACTGGGCAATACACAGTAATAGAGTACAGGTCTGTGTAGGATAACTAATAGGGAAATTATGTCCAATGAAATAACATTATATTCTTCTTTCAGTGTCAAACACAAATGGGAAGAAAAACTTTTTAAATTAAGCTTGAATTCGACTGATTGTGAGAGATTTTGAGACAGAAAACATACCATCAATCGTGCATGATCTAGAAAATTGAAACCTACCAAACCTAAGTAATACTAGTGTAATATAAGTGTAATACCAAGCACATACAACATAGCTTTTAGTTTGTGAAAATACTTAATGGTTTAAAACGTACTGAAATCTTTCTTCCGTGTTGAAAAAAAATCCTGCAAGTTTCTGACATTAGCAGCAGCAGCCACACTATGTGGTCACGGAATTAGAATATAAGTAGACAGAATTTTACAAAAATGTTAGCCTCATAAGGAATTAGAAAATTCCTAAAGTGTTCGTGTTTTTTATGACTATGGAGCTTATAAAAATAAAATGAAGTGCCCAGTATATCCACACCGACTTCACAATAAGCTTTTTGACCTTTTAAGTTATGCTAAGACTATTGACACTGATAACATATTTTTTCAACTCTGTACGTGAGCACAGTCGATGTCAATTAAATTTAAAGCTGGGGTTCGTTTTGGTTCCTCATTTTGTAACACATAATCTTAAAATTCCTTCCTTGAAGTTAATTGTATTGCTCTCGAATCACACTTAACATTAATATGTGAGACATTCTCTAATGTTCCTCGTACAGTAAAAATTCACTTTAACTCGTGTCCTGCGATAAGAATTAGTTCCATAAAATTACAACACTTGAGTAAACAATCCAGTTAAATTTGTGCCCGAGTCAGATATTCTTTATTTAAGGTAAAGTAAATTTTTACATTTTAGTCATTCAAAGAAATACCACAACTGAATAGATGAATTCTAATATCAATAATAATGTTGCATAGTTAAAATAGTGAACTCAATAATATCAGTGAACACTTGCTCTTACATACATAAAGTGAGAAGCGTGTGAAAAAATCCTGGCTACTCGCATGAGAAAAAGCGTTGTCTCTGCGAAGCTTGATCTTTGCCCTTTGGTAAGAGACAGAGAAATCTGATACTTTGCTAGCACGAACATAGCAGAGAAGCAAGTACTTGTTACACATGCCAATAATTTTTCGAGCTTATCAGGAGTGTCTTAGAGTTGCGTAGTTAATTGTACTCTATCTGAGCTTGCAAAGAGTGTTTTTTTAGACATAGTACATGTATGTTCTCCATCACTGACGAGATTGTGAATGACTAGTGGGTTCCGTAGCATCGTTGGAATTGTCAATTTAGGGGAAATCTCAAATAAACAGTGAAATCTGAGTGAGCTCACCTTTAGGAAGTATAAAAACTATGTACATGAATTAAAACCTGGGAATTTATTACATGAGAATGTGGAAGCAGGAATGATAGTACTCTAGCCCAATATTATGAATACATAGCTATTGTGCTGTTGATGCACAGTTTTCGTATTTACATCCTTGGTTAGGTATTACTTATATTATAAACATACGATGATCATTTGATATTTTTGACGCGTATATCATACAAGATGAAAATATATACATTCAATCAGACTTCCAAAGCAGATAAATTGCTTTGCTCGATTAGCTGGAATCTGTGCTAAAAACAATCGAAATACGAGTATTTAACTAATCTCAAGCGACAGCGCGTACGGCCATCACTACATCTACCGGCACAAAAAACGGTAAGATATTGTAAGCGAAAAGGATAAGTGGATGCAAATCAAATTGAAGTGAAAGGTACCACCGATGATTAGAGAATGAATTGCGAATAAAAGAATGAAAGTATTGTTCCAACTAT
Organism: Trinorchestia longiramus; assembly: GCA_006783055.1. Classification (NCBI taxonomy): domain Eukaryota; kingdom Metazoa; phylum Arthropoda; class Malacostraca; order Amphipoda; family Talitridae; genus Trinorchestia; species Trinorchestia longiramus. Next base: position 120,212 of record VCRD01000961.1, on the reverse strand, counting down.
CTCATCACTCATATAGCTTCGGGATTTTCATACTTTTCAAACGCTCATATAAAAAAGTTCACCACTAAGCTGAGAAAGAAGTGGTTCAATAATCATAAAACTTTGATGATTTAACCATGAACGAATGTTACATGATGCACAGAGTAATCACTTGGTTTCCAACAAAAACAACTAGGGTTATATACAAAGAAGACCGAGGGAAGACTGCCAGCTGGATTGTTTGCAGCCATCATCCCAAAAAAGGTGTGTCTTCTGATGTTTGGTTCCCTGAAACCTGATTAAAAATTAAATAAATAACGATGCATTATTTATGAATGCTACTAATTATTTTGGATACACCAACTAGATTATTAATGAAAATTAAATTTATCGTTACGTCCTAACGTGTCATAAAAGATTTGCACTCGACATTTGATTATTATTTTTCAGAAGTATATGTACAGCCCAAGGACTACTATAAACAGGACGTGCACGGCCATATAGTGGACTACGCTAGCGGAGGCCATTGCATTCTTAGTAACATAACATTTTCTATCAGACAAATTGATAAAAAGTACTTCTTTCAAGCAATAGAAAGGATAATAAAGTTTTACAGCGAATTTTAAATCGTTTAAAGCACTGTAATGCTTTGAAATACTAATTTTAGCCGGACTTAAAATGTATTATTGTATGAGCTTAGTGGCCACTTT
>VCRD01000961.1:84038-118949 GCA_006783055.1 Trinorchestia longiramus | reverse complement strand
TAGACGGCATGGGACTTCGGTATCGAACCAAGAATGGGCCAAACGGCTTGTTCCTATTGCCTTATTCTATTCTATTCTATAGAAAGCCGAGTTGCTGCAGTTTTAGACTTTACAAAATGGATTATAGTTAAACCTTTTCCAATGCAAACACCAAACATACAAACATTCACGTAAATAAACAAACAGACATAGAAGCAAAAACCTACCAAACTGCAGCGATTAGTCAGCCAACCGGGCCTTCTTTACAGAGGTCTGAAAAAGGACTACATTCTTCTGCATTCAGGAAAATCTGTACTTCATCTACCAAGAGAAACACATTCTTCTGCTGCAGTGTCTGGACTTTGTCAAATGTTTCCCTCAGCATCTGGTCCTTGTGAATAGATGAAGTAACGTACTGCAGCTTGCGTTTGCATGGCAGCACCAAAAAGTCTCTGAGCTGTTCATAATTACACTTTGGGTATGATTGAAGAGCAAAACAATAATCATTCATGAAAAACTGCTTCTGTAATAAAAGTTCTAACTGACGTGTCAAAAATACCAACTTTTTCTCATAGGTGTCGACACAGGCTGATGCGTGAGCTTGAAGAAGAGTGACAACATTTTGGATCGTTTTGTCGAACGGGATGTCATAGTTCATTGCCAAGCGCACAGTTTCGTTGAACTGAGTATACGATCTCAAACTATTGTTGGAATGAAGTATTTTAAACAGTGGTACAATAATGCCGTTCTTGATCGCACTGAGCGTTAGTGGGAAACACAAAGTAGGCTCGTTTTCGACAATCACAGACAGGCTGCACTCACTGAAGTTGTCGGTCATGAACAAACACACAAGCCTTTCTTTCGATCTTGAAATAATCAAGTTTTTGTACTGCTTCTGCAGGTTACGTTCAGGTTTGAAAGCATCAAATGAAGTAATCTTATCCTTCTAAAGAAAATACCTCAGTTGTTGGTCTTCAACTTTCGCCGGGCGAGGTGCAGGTTTTGGAGATGGCAGACATGAAGCAGGCACATCAAAGATACTGGGAGGGATTCCAAGTCGCATAGAACCACCGCACAATTTGATCAAAGGTGGGTGAGCACCCCTGTGTATCTCACAAATGATAAACTTGTCTGGATTAACAATAGAGCAAAGGGATTCCATTTTGCTCCTCCAGCCACCATGGTTGAGTGGTCTGCGGCCCGTGTTCTGTATCGGGTCTCTGCTTCATGTAGAAAGACCGCGGGTTCGAACCCGGCCATGGATACGAGTTATTTCTCGTACGCCGCGCCGTGCACTCAACCCGCTAAGCACTCAACTCCCCGCCCATGAAGACGCCCATCAACCTCCCGGGATCGTCGCATGGAGCTCACCATCACCCTTACTCTTAGAATGTTAACCTTAAGAATTTGAAAAACCAATGTCCTAATGTCTATGTACTGTGTACTTGATTGGAAATAAAAAAAAGATTGTTTGCGCTGATTCTTTCGCTGGCCATCGTCAGCGATGCGAAAATATTGCTTCCTGTCTGCCTCTATACTATGATATAATATTACGGAAAAAGTGGTTTAGACATGAATATTCTTTTTGAGAGGTCATATTATGTCCTTTCAAATATTGAAGGGTTCAAGATGAACTGTATCATAGAGCAGTGGTCTTCAAACTTTTATACGCCGCGATCCCCTTTAAATGATTTTATTTTTTTACAACTTCTTTAACTTTAGCAAATAAAGAATAAAATATGAATATAGCAGAAAAAATTATTGTTTATAAAGAAATCGGATCTACTGTTGATTATTTTAGTAAAAAGTCATATATTTTATTCTGAAATAACATTATTACATAAATAAAAAAGTATGATCCTGCGTTTCGCGACCCCCTTTCAATGGTTGCGCGACCCACCTGTGGGTCGCGACCCACACTTTCAAGAGCTCTGTCATAGAGGACTCTACAGCGCAGACATAAGAGACAATTTTTAATTGAGAATGCTAAGAATAAAAATACGATTTCTTAATTTTTATTATGTTCTTTAGCATCTTATTTCTGCAAAATGTTAGGCAATTCAGTACACGTTGGAATCTGATAGGCCGAAGTAAAGTTATAGGTATCAATTTTTTACGATTCTGTCTGCCGGATACATTTGTGAATACGATGTGAATTTTGGTTTAATAAATAGTTCGTCACTCACAATTGCGATACCCTTTCGCTTGTCTTGGAAAGGGACAGATATCAGTTCGTAAATGTTTACATTCTGTTTGCTGCTTTGGTAACGAATCGGAAAAACTTTTTAGCATCTTAACCTAGGATGGTAGGACTACTGTCCTACCTGAAATGTATTAAAAAATATATTTAGTCCTATATTCTGAACGTTTTACTCAAAAGTTAATTGAAATAACATAAGAACCGAGCAAAGGTGAGTGATGACTTACCCAATATTTCGTTCAGTTAAAAATAACTCTGTCGTTGTAGGGTTAAATTCAAGATCCACGTTACTCCGTTAAGTTTTGATGATGTGTATTAGGTGCCCCTAGAGCCAGCAACCCTTCACGCCTTAATTGCGAGAATTGCTTCGCCTGCAGAAAAATTCAACGCATTTAAGCATGTTGTGCCGTATATAATTGAGTGTAATGTATTCCATATTTTACTATACTATTGTTTCGAAACGGCATCTAAGTTGTATCAATTTAACGATTTATGGTTTTTTAATGATAAATGATGAGACGCGTGGATGTGTGTTTATATATGTATAGGTTAATTCTAGTATATGCAGCTTATCGGGCTGGGACGAATTTAATATGCAGCTCGTCGGGCTAGGACGGCTTGCTATTCTGAAGTTACATGTATAAGGGTCGGCAGAACAAAGATCAAAAAACTAAAAATGAGTCTTGCGTATGAGTGGTCAAAATTAACATCTCTTAGATATTAATTTATGTTTTAATGACATGTTATTCCTAGAATAAGCAATCAACAGCATATATTTTAAATATGCATGTATTATCCCTGCTGCCCAGGTTTCGTTAGGGTTTTTCTGATTTTGCTCCTCCAACAGTTGTTGTCTGTTAATGTCTCCTTAAAAGCTGCTTAGAAGCTGAGCAAGAACCTGCTCTTCAAATGGTACTGCGCAGCAGCGGTTCCGAGAAGAGCCAGTGCACGTCCTTGCTGGTGGCGCTCTACCGAATGTGCCTCTCATAGGGAGACTTTGCTCGTATTTTTTTCTAATTATGCACATATCTTAACTGACATTCTTCAATTTTAAATTTTATTACCAATCAAACTCAGAGGAAAAGTCACAAATTTGAATTTGCCTAGGAACGCTGTTGTGTGGCCTGAGAACGTTTCTAGCAACTCCCTCAAACGGCATGACTTCTTTTCTATCTTCCCAAGATTTCTAATTTGTAAGCAAATCGTAGCTCTTCCTGCTCTGATAGCTACCGACTTCAGCTCTCAAAGCAGTCTACAGGTTCTCACAGAACTTTTAAATTCTCATTCCTATGTCGGTTTGCAAGAGACGATCTGAAAGTCGTCAATGAAGTAGGAATTCTCACTTTACTGATATCGTGTGGTTCGTCTGTGTCAACCAGTGCTTCCCAATCCGTTCTAAAAAATATTCTGCACTCCGTATCATTGAAGCTTCCTCTTTAATGCCTCAAAGTAGGCGGTTCCACGATGTGTTTACATTATGCCTAAATTACCTCTGTTCCAGCTACCCCTTACGACAATTATTTCAAACGTAGTTTTTAACCCAATTGAATCGGCACTTTTTCCAGGCACATTGTTACAAAACACGATGACGGTGTACGAACAGCAGTCGTCCAGCGCAGGACCCAGTTTGAAGACCGGATTCATGACTCGCACAGTACAGCTTAGTTTGAAGATCAGATGACGACGAGTGTGAAATCCACTTATGGATGAGAATCACCTTTGTGTCCTCAAACGTCAGAAAATCACCTCATAGCGCCCCTTATTGTGATGCCTTTACAAAGTGCGGTAACAAAAGTAGCAGTAATTTTTAGACCTAGCTAACCACATCTAATAAAGCATCACTCTTAAGCTGATATTTTGTATATTCTGAATATATTCCTCGTCACTAGAGATATTTTTTTATTGATTTTTGTAAGGTTTAAAAAAATAAAAAGATGCATTAGCATCCAATGAATTTGAATACATAACTCTTCATTTGCACAAAATGTGAAGATGCTCAAAGATAATGAAGGAATGAAACTTTAATTTTGATTGTTTACTCCAGGTTAATCTTTTTACTCACGCAAAGTTCATAGATTTATCTCTCCTACACACAGTCATTTTTATACTCGTATTGAAAAAAACTATGCGAACTTCAACCGCCTGGTATGCCGGTGTCGTGTGTTCTCGTCTTCCTCTGATTTTTTATCGAGACGCATGCGCTGATTCTTTCGCTAGCTGTTGTCAGCTATACGAAAATATTGCGTCCCGTCTGGCTCTTTAACACGTTGACTCCTATTGCCTGATTGGTGTAAAACTTCACTTTGTACGCATAGTCACTAGAAGGATCTGAAAAAATTACAGAACCTAACCTAAGTGGTACACATACGTACCACTTCGGAGTCAACGTGTTAATATGTATAATGTTACAGAAACATGAATATGTTTTTCGAGAGGTCATATTATGTGCTTTCATATATTGAAGGGCTCAAGATGAACTTTATCATAGAGCACTCTGCAGCGCAGACATAAGAGACAATTTTTAATTGGCAAAGCTTAGAATAGAAATAAGGTTGCTTAATTTTCATGAGATTCTTCGGCACCTCAGTTCTGCAAACTGTTAACATTTAATGCCTTCATTATCTTTAAGCATTTTCAGGTTTTATGTAAATGAAGGCTAAAATATTTAAATTCATTGGGTGCTACAGCATCTTTTTATTCTTTTTTAGACATTCCGTATATGGCCTAGAATTGTAAGAATGAAGTACGCACCATAATATGTTTTAGGGCTGTACCAAGGACTACTATAACCAGGACGTGCACCACCATGTAGCTGACTACGGTAGCGGAGGCCAGTTCACTGAGCTCAGTTAACCCCCATCTGTCACAGTGCGAACATTGTCGTAGTCTGTCGCTCGGTTTGAATCGGACATTGTTGTTTGTTTCGAGGCACATTGCTGCATTTCTAAGTGGATACTGTTTGTTTACAAAGTTTATTGCTAATTAGATGTATTAAAAATACCGAACAAGTGTGGGGTTGTGTGAACAAGTGAAATCCCTCCCAGTATCTTCAATGTGCCTGCTTCATGTCTGCCATCTCCAAAACCTGCACCTCGCCCGGCGAAAGTGGAAGACCAACAACTGAGGTATTTTCTTCAGAAGGATAAGATTACTTCACTTGATGCTTTCAAACCTGAACGTAGCTTGCAGAAGCAGTACAAGTACTTGATAATTCCAAGATCGAAAGAAAGGCTTGTGTGTTTGTGAATGACCGACAACTTCAGTGAGTGCAGCCTGTATGTGATTGTCGAAAACAAGCCCACTTTGTGTTCCCCACTAACGCTCAGTGCGTTCAAGAACGGCATTAGTGTACCACTGTTTAAGATACTTCATCCCAATAATGGTTTGAGATCGTATACGCAGTGCGACGAAACTGTGCGCTTAGCAATGAACTATGACATCTCGTTTGACAAAACGATCCAAAATGTTGTCACTCTTCTTCAAGCTCACACATCAGCCTGTGTTGGCACCGAGAAGGAGAAAAAGTTTGTATTTTTGACACGTCAGCTGGAACTTTTATCACAGAAGCAGTTTTCCATGAATGATTATTGTTTTACTCTCCAATCATACCCAAAGTGTAATTATGAACAGCTCAGAGACTTTTTGGTGCAGCCATGCAAACGCAAGCTGCAGTACATCACTTCATCTATTGACAAGGACCAAGTGCTGAGGGAAACATTTGACAAAGTCCAGACACTGCTACAGAAGAATTTGTTTCTCTTGGTAGATGAAGTACAGATACGCACAACTGTTTCATTTTCTGGTGGGTTGCTGAGTGGCATGGCCGAAAACAACCGAAACTGCAAGGCCACTTCTATTCTAATCACTAGGTAATTGCAGTGCCACAGCTAAGCATCCTCTTGACAACGAGCGTGTCTGGTTTCTCCTTTTTGACACAGTACATCTGCTAAACAACTGGAGCTACATCTGCTAAACAACTGCATCCGCAACAACGAGGATCAGTGAGAAGGGCCAGAAGATCAGTCTTGACAATGAAACACGGCATCATTTGCAGACGTCAAGGAACTGTACGAGTCAAAGAAAGGCAGTATTCTGACGACTACTACACTCACTCAGTTTGCTGTCAACCCCACATATTTGCTGTCAACCCCACAAATTTGCTGTCAACCCCTCAGAGAACGACTAGCAGAAGAATGCAGTCCTTCAGACTTTTGTCAAGAAGGCCCGGTCGGCTGACTAATCGCTGCAGTTCGGTAGGTTTTTGCTTCTATGTCTGTTTGTTTATATGCTTGAATGTTTGTATGTTTGGTTGTTTGCATTGGAAAAGGTTTAACTATAATCAACTTGTAAAGTCTAAAACTGCAGCAACTCGGCTTTCTATAAAGTGGCCACTAAGCTCATACAATAATACATGTTAAGTCCGGTTAAAATTGGTATTTCAGAGCATTACAGTGCACTAAACCATTTAAAATTCACTGTAAAACCTTATTATCCCATCTATTGCTTGAAAGAAGCATTTTTTGATTAATTTGTCCGATAGAAAATGTTATGTTACTAAGAATGCAATGGCCTCCGCTACCGTAGTCAGCTACATGGCGATGCACGTCCTGGTTATAGTAGTCCTTGACTGTAACACATAGCTGAGCACTGTCACTGTAAGCGCCTCGATAACACCTAGTGCCACACAGAAACCCAAAATACAACATTGCAGCAGTAATAACTTCAACTCCTATTACCACACAACAATACAGTGCAATATCAACACTTATTACCATACAGCAACATTGAGCGGAATATCAAAACCTATTACCGCACAGCAACGCAAAGCGCAATACCAATACCTATTACCACAGAGTAACATAAAGCGCAACATCAACACCTATTGCCACACAGCAACACAAAGCACAGCATTGCAGAAGCAAGCGTAACATCAACACAAAGGTTCGCTAAGTTCTACTCAGAATAAAGTACAAGGCAGTCACGGACTTTGCACCCTGCAGCAAAGATGACAAGGTTGGTGTTCAGGAAGTATTGCCACCGCTCTGCCTCAAGCGTTCATGACGTGCAGTGTGCATGAAGATGAGGGACTGGCAAACGAAGGTCCAGCTGTTGATGTAGCGTTTGAGAAAGCCTTCATCTCTCGGAAAATGTGAGCAAAGCTCATTTGAGTGTAGATCCCTAATTTCATAAAGCTGGAACCAAATATTGAAATCATAATTTCGAGAACACCAAGAATTCCCCATGTACGTAAGCAAAACGCAAAAAAATGTGATGTTATTCCTGAAAACTGATGACAAAGATCATACAAGCGAGAAAGCCCAACCATGATTTTAATTATAAAAACATTGCGGTTCTCATACAAACCAGTTGAGAGAAGCAGTAATTTTCTCGGTATAGGAGCCGCACTCGCCGAACTTCTGAGAAGCGGCGTGTTGAAGCTGAGGCAGCTACATATAAGAGCAGACTTTGATGCAGCAAATTCATTCATTGAAGTTTAGTGTGCTGCTCTGCATCAACTGACTGACAACTTTGTTTCGTGAACAGTAGAGGAACCTTTGTGACACTGGAGGCCTTCCTTGACAGCGCATCCTCAAGGTGAGGCGATAAATCTGTGATATAGCAGCGATCCCTGTACTTTGAGTCAAAACTTTTAAATTACAAGATGTAAGTAATAACTTTTACCAAGCTATCAGTCGCTTTTTTGAGTGAGGACTCTGGAGATTGTGAAATTAGTATGGGGATAATACATAAATATGATCTTCCAACAACTGACACCTACGAATTTGTTTACAGACGTTAAAATTTTGTACGAGAATACATTCCAGTTACTATGTTTCAGAAACAATTATTTACCTGAGAACCAATTGTGACCAAATATAAGAATTCCGCGTGGAATGTATTAAGAATTATTATTTATTAGCCCGGAGGCTTAAGCAACACAGTACTTAAACTATACTCGCATTGTTTGATTTTGACGTGAAGACTCTAAATTACTGCAGTTACGCTGGATCGTATTCCTTCGGAAACGGCACAAAAATACCTCCAAATAGTGCAAAAAATGTCACCTAGGTTAAAAAATTATGAATTAAAGAAGACGATAGTATACGTACTGACAATACTTAGAACTGTGTGTACCTGTAAACACGTACCTAATAACACTCAGGTTATATACCTGACGACACTGAGAAAATACAGGTGTCACCAAAATAACACCCAGGGATTGCTATGCTGCAGTGGTCGTTCTAATATCAAGTGTTGTGTGCAGCAACACGGCCACTTCTCGCGGCAGCCGCCTGGCCAACTGCGGTAACCTCCTGGAACTGAGTGTCCTCGTCAACGCCCAGTGTGTCCCGTGAGGTAAGACCCTGCTGTAGAATCTACTCTTCTTCCTCAACACTGGAGCTTCTTCCTTCACATCCAACGATTGATCCTACATGGACCTCTAGCTTTCGTGAAGTCTATTAAAAGTCCTCTATTCTAGATGTTTCGTTCAAAATTTAAGTGAAATTACATTAAGAACGAGTAAAGGTGAGTAGCCATTTACGCAATATTTCGTCCACTCAAGATATAAATTGGTCGTTGGTCCCTGAGTACGACCAAGAGGAGGCCATAACATACGTTATCTTTTGATGCAATCAGAGTGAACTGCTGTAGTCCTATCATCCTCAGAACAAAATAATAACATCAAGTACGACAAGGGAAGTTGTATAAGATCTCCGTTGAAGTTTTAGTCATTCGTTTACAAGAGCATTTCGCCGTGATATAAATGTATTTATAATGGAGTGAAAAACAGCTAAGCCAATTAAAATCCTCGCTTTAGCCAAAGCTTCCCGATCGCAGTCATAAAACATGTATTATTTTTTGTTTCACCTTTCACGTCGCTAAATCACATAGTATTAATATAATGAACCTTGTAGACGAATCATTCACTGCAATAAAATGTTTTAGAATCGTGCAAGTCAAAAACTTAACGTACGAATTTCGTAATGTCTATTTCTCAAGGTTAACTCAGTCTGTTTATGCAAGGTTAATGCAGAGCCCTTGGCTCATAAAAATGTTACACATTTACTTTTTTTACCCTAATTGTACCATTTAATTTGACTCACGCAAAAGATTTAATTTGTATGATTTTTTGCAAACTTTAACTGAGGCAGAGACGAGGCTCGAAAGTACATTTTAAATATTTCTACCCTTTACCTTCACATCTTTTCCATTTAATTAATTTGCTCTCTGATAAAATATTCATATAATTGATGTCATGAAATCTCTGCAGTAAAATCGATCTTCAAGTTCCTAGAAGAGGCTTTAAATGTTTGGCATGTGTCACGCTCCATGCCACGGCTTTGTCTTGAGCAATTAAAAGATGACAGTAAAATATTGCTTAGGACTATGCACTCCTGCATAGAGTAAAATTTATGCTTAATATTACGAAAATATCACAGTTCGTGAGTCGTCAGTTTTCAAATTACACTAAATTGCTAATGAAGTTGTTCAATTGTTGCCTACAAGTGTAAACGTCCTACTGTACCAATTCATTTAAGTATGTATGTACCGTGGTTGAATTATTTTTGTTTACTATCTATACTAGTGCAAATTTGAAAACTTATCAGTTAAACAGTTTTGAAGCATAGATTAATTAGAATTTAATTATAGTGATACTCAATTTATTTCTTCACAAATACGACTTTTTAAAAATGAATACCCTATTACTTATTGTCACGCTTATTGAACGCATTATTATTGAATGTCATGAGATAAAGTTTCGCCCGAGTAGAATTAAAACCATTTATTTCATTTTTCTCCGGATCAAAACCACACATCAAAAAAACCATTTTCATAGGTAGCTTTGTCTCATAAAGACATCCTTGTTACTTGATAAGCACACAAATGTCATTCCCTTCACTCGATCACTTAACCGAAGAAGTTAACTTTAAATTATATCTTTCTCTTCCTTTGCTCTAGTTGACAATTTGTTGTCAAAACACAGAAATTTATGGAATGATTAAACATCCAAGTGAAAGTATATCTTAAAATATTATTAGAAGGCTTTTGATTCTAAATCTGACTTTGTTTTCAACACATGTTTCAGAAGTTAGAAAAGTTTGAAGACATCGTGTAATAAGAACTGCTGGCACTCGCTGGTGGCGTTACGAAGAGCGATGCTGGACCGAGACAACGTCAACAGCGGTGGCTGGGGGCCCGCTGAGAGCCAGCAGCAGGGGCAGCACCGCGTTAGGTCAGTCTCTACATGTGCACCATTCGTGGTGTCTTCCTTCGTATCATCATTATTATTATTATTATAACTATTAAAGTTATTTATTGACCAATTTCTCATTCCTTTGATATTGTTCCCAGTTCATTCCTTGTATTAATATCACTTAGTATTACTACTACTATATTCCTGGTTCAATCACCACAGCCACAAAAAAAACAATCTCATCAGTGATGCACGGTATTAATCTCCCTTTTTAACTCCCATGTCCTTGACTATTAGGAACATATTATCTACAATTTTGTTTACTTCGCGAGTATTTGTTACAAAAGATTTCAAGATATACAATAAAACTCGGTAGTGATCAACATTCGTGCGAAAATCAATACACTCACCGGTCACTGGTTTAGGAAAAATCTAAATTGCAACAGCTCCAAGCACAAGGTTGAGTTGTAGGACTACAAAGTGCCAAGTCGAAACGTGCAGTACAAGATGTGTTGTACCATTAGTAAGTCCATACTAAAGTTCTTGAACGATATGGTATATGTACTAATGAACTTCTTAGAAAAGTTACTTGTTACCATGTATTTCTCTGACTGTAACATAGCTTGATTGGGAAATTCTCAACCCTTACGAAACACACTCCCTTATACTTGTCACTGAATTTTCAAACTGGCTACTTTTTCCTCCAGGAAGAGCGCGCCTTTTGCCACTACCGGCAGCAGCAACAGCGTCAAGCCATCTGGCGTCATTACCAACACGAATGACAAGAAAGATTCTTGGGGCAAGATTTTCAAAAACAGAGACCACTTCAACCAAATGCATCAATTCTAAACAAAAGCGATATAATTTCGCAACAGTAAACACGCTTGATTTTAATCATTGGTTGCAAAGAAAGCAGGCAGGTAATATTTTAGAAGGGCGAGCATGAAGAATACTCGCAACCTGCCATCAAGATTCAATCAAAAAAATCAGTTTTAAACACACCAATTCTTGGTAGACTCGCAGCAGCACTTGTCTGCAATAGAATTACAACAGTAATTGTTCAAGAACCAAGGAACCCCCTACACTTGTTTGGATAAAGGTGCTCAGACTTAAAATATCTTGCACCGAAATGAAGACAAAAACGGCAGCGCTTACACTTGGCAAGGATTTCACCAGAATGAAACAGAATAATTCCTGGAGGAACTAAAGACAAAAGAACGAAAGAAGGAGCTAACTCTTATATTAACCCATCAAACATTGACCCAACATTGCTGCTGAGCTTTCCCAAATATACTTGGGTGGAATGCCCAGTGATCACGATATGCTAACGAAAAGCTGTTATCGAGAAAACCTGCAAAATTCTACTCACAGCCGAGAGGCACCCAGTCCCCACCACACGTTGAAGAATAATCCTCTCTCGGATGTCATGAAATTAGAAAGAAAAGTCGGTCTCCACATCATGAAAACCAGGCAGCAGAAGGGTCGTTCTCAAAGCCACTGCCACCAAATACTCTCGGTTCGTTGCTTCCGACTTGCACAAGAATACAAGTGGAGTTTGTAATTAGTTTTAAACGTTATGTAATGTTACTAACTGTTAAATAATGACACCAAAGCTTTATTTATATTATATTTTATACTCTGAGAAATTAACAGAGGACAGGAATATAAAGAATATAATACATTAACAACGAAGCTCTCGCAACCATTGAACTGCTGAAAAGCGGCCACCGGATTAATTCACAGCCTTACATGACTTGACAACAGTAGCCCATACTAAGTTCTACGTTCGCTAAAATACCAGTAACAGTAGTTGGAAAAATAGCAGAAATTAATAACATGCGTGTCGACATCCATTAATAAAGACCACAAATGGTCATCCTACAATAGCAATTTAGTAAACAGGAAACTAGGTCTCACAATTCCAGTATAAAAGACTTACAAATGAGTATAGCACCAGCACCACACTATGACTATGAAGTCACCCATGCTTCATTCGAACAACAGCACATTGAGATGGATGTAGTAAAACCAAGTTCTAATGAAAAGAATGAACTCTCTTGAGGGCTAGAGAGCAACAATTTTGGGTGGCAGAACGCCGAGGCTTAAAATAAAATACGACAAATAAGGAGCCAGGAGAGCTGGTGCAAACAGCAGACTTAGGCTAGGGAGCAATTAAGTAGATGTGTTCACGGTGTGCATACCGAAAACACACACTTATGAAATAGAGGATAAGCAGAAAATGCTGAAGTCCAAATAAAGCGCAGAAAGAAATTTTCGGAATATTTTACTCACAATCGTAAGATTTAGTTTCTTATCTTAGATACTTTATCAACACATGGCGAACCTGCATGCATTATTTTAGGATTAATTAGAGAAAATAGAATAAAGCTGTTGATTGTAAAGCCCTATTAGAGTGTTCATGTAAATAAAACACACAGTTCTTTAGAAACTGAGCAAAATAACTTTGGTAATGTAAATCATTTCAGCGTACTGATATTTTTTTTATGAGAATCGAATAAAGAACGCAGTTGATAAAACTACAAAAAAATACTATGTTTAGTAAATGTAATATTCCTGTTGTACATACTCTGTAAATTGTATTGAGTAAATAATTACACCGTATTTACATCGTTTCAATATTGACCTTACGGCACCTTGAGAGGTCATCAAAACTATGGACCATGATGGTCATCTGCTGTCTGCTGATAGGAGGGAAAATTCATAACTGCAAGGACGTTTGGGTTAACTCCACCGGAGTTAACCCAAAACTTCAGGAGTTTTGAACTTAACTCCGCTTTAGTTAACTTTTTAAACTCCAGGCTGGAGTTTCAAGTTCAGAATGTCTTCCACATTCTGAACGATAACGCAAAAAAATGAGCCAATATTACATTACGTGAGATTTTACTTGAACTCTTGAAAAATATAAAGAAACAACGCGTGGGCCTGATCAATAAGTAATGACAACAAGAGAGCATTTTAATGAGACGAAGAATTTAATTTGACAGAAAAGTATCTAACACATGTGCAGTAGGTTGATTGCACGCAACACCGGTCTCCATAAAAAGAACACCTAAGGGACGAAGGATTAGACCTACCTTACTACGAAACAACTCGCAACAGCCTCTTATATTGAGCGTTGCTGATTCTGGAGGTCGACAAGATGAAGAGCGATATATATCCACGAAACATCGACGAGGACAGACGTTATACCCCAAGAAGCCTGTAGATTCCCCGAAGAGCGTCAAGATACGCCGAAGAATACTCCTCTTGGTCGCACTCCCATAAGGGGAAGGATGCAACAACTAGTCATGTAAGCTATTCGGGCACCAAAAAGGAAAGAAGCTGTAGAGTGGGCAGCAAAAGTAATTTCTGATCTCTGCTGTACTCTGGCGTCAGAAAGGAAAAGTGACAGTACTTCTCGACACTGTGCTCACACTCTACCTGTGTGCTAGTCAGTACAGCGAAAAACCTCCCTTTTCGCCACTACTACAGGATCCTCAAATTACAAACGTATCTGCACCTACCTCATTACAATAGAGCTTGTCGGTACCGTATCAGATTTATTAACGATAAACCTTTGTTATATGTATTATACCACTGGGATACAATGAACTGTGTCAATGTTCAACACAGTTCAATTATTATTCTACTGCAGTTACTACTCCTAAGTTAAGATACAATAAACATCGTTTCCGAGTTTTTCCACACAGATCGTTGCTTCATGACAACCTCCTTCATACCGTCTCGCACTCTTTGGAGTAAGACTCAGACCAGGGTCTTACCAGGTGGTAACCAGGTCCCACAAAAACCCGAACCGAGTGTTTATTTTCCCCTATCAGTATTACCATCATAAGAATACCATAAGCATTTAATTTCTAGCAAAATTATCCCTCAAAATTAATCTATAGGAAAGAGCATATAAAAAGTCGAATAATAAGAACAATTATTGTTTATTAATAAAAATAAAATGGAACACAAGACATTAATTGACCTAACGTCCATCCTTATCAAGGCATTTCTGACAATTGTCTCATCTTCCTCATAACTCGCCGTATCATATGGGTTATTCGTTAGTACGTCCATTTCGGTTGTAATGCATAGTTTTAACTCAGCTAAAGTTTGTGGTGGTGATGTGTAAACATTTGATTTTACCCTGTGACTTTTTTTATGGGGTGACATAAAATCAAATGTTTACACATCACCACCACAGACTTTAGCCGAGTTAAAACTACGCATCACATACAACCGAAATGGACGTGCTAAAGAATAACCCATTTATAGTAAGGCGAGTTATGAAGAAGATGAGAGACAATTGTCAGAAATGCCTTGATAAGGATGGACGTCAGGTCAATTAATGTCTTATGTTCCATTTTATTTTTATTAATAAACAATAAGTGTTCTTATTATTCGAATTATTGTATGCTCTTTTCTATAGATTAATTTTGAGGGATAATTTTGTTAGAAATTAAATGCTTATGGTATTCTTATGATGGTATTACTGATACAGGAAAATAAACACTCGGTTCGGATTTTCGTTTGACATACGGTGTAAGCCAATCACAACTGAGTAAAGACTTTGGCCTGATCCGATTAATGGACGCCCTCCTGTTCACTGAGAAGTTTTTCACATAGGAGGGCCCGACAAAACGCAAGAAGCTTACACTGGAAGACAACCACATTTGAATACCAGCTAACTCTGCGCATTACTTCACGGCGTATGGAGCTTTACTCTATTAGAGTATCACCAATCAGTGCAAAGAACGCCTAGAAAGTGCAACGTCGAAAAATCGCTTCTTGCCGTACAAATACGCATAGTTTTATTCGCATGTGTATACCAATAATAATATCAGTCGTTCACATCCAGAAACAAGTGAATACAGCCTTATATGCTTAAACACGTACAATTGAAAATATATCCTGTTATTCGGGTGCCTGAAATGATTTTTCAAATTACAAGGAGTACTGGTAAAGAAAATTTAATATTCCTATCAATTTTCCTGAACGAACAGGTGTTGAAAATTCTACTCCCATTTTTCGTCTCTCAAAATATTCAGCAAAAATCCTACATTCTACGGAGAGGCTTAAGTAAGGGAGAAAGTTTTGCGAAATAAAAACACGTTCTTGGTTTCAATACGCTCCCCAGTATTATAATTTGAGACAAGAGTAAAGACACAACAAAACTAGCTAATGAGGAAAAGATGAGTAAGAAAGTTAAAATATAGAGAAAGCTGCAGCAGTTTCTATTGTTATTGACAACATAATCTGTCGACTGCCTGAACAAAGGCAGGCAGAATAAGCATTTTGAGCAGCTCAGAGAAGAAGTTGGGCGGAGAACAGTATTGTGAAGAAGAATAAGATTATTCAGCATCAGATACTGAGAGATACTTCCTTTGGCGGGACTAGATACATTTCTTAACCTTACAAAAGCGACAGGATTCCAGCTGACAGCCCAACAATAATGGCGTATAACATGCTTGAGGTATTTGAAGCATATATTTTCATTAAAATAGCAGACATAAACCAAACAGCTTGAAAAGCCTTTTAGTAGTTAGAAGAAGTTTGCTTAACTGAAAGTGTCGAGGCAAGTTAAATTAGAGAAGCGCAGCAGTTTAACAGAAGAATTCAGTATTGTTAAATATCAACCTCGGTATTGATTGTAACTTTGGTTGTTATCCTAGCCAAATAAATGAGTGACAGCCTATGCACTCATAACTGCGTAGTAAGGCAAAGGTGAGTGAGTGATAGTGCATACACCTGCTTAGCTGAGCACAACCTTGTGCTATAATGAAGACAGCATGTTAACAGCTCAGTCGTGACAAGGGGGTTCTCAACTGTAAAGACTGCCAGTCTTACCGCACGGCTGAAGCGCAGCGGACCTTTTCCTTCTCGTTCTTTTAGTGGACCTTTATTTCTCTTCGTTATTTTCCTCCTAATTCGTTAGATCCTCAAATAAGACACAACCAACTCCAAAAATAACCCTTACTCTATCCTCACAATTCAGTCAGGATCTCCAGCTGAACAAGCAAAAGCTCATGAGACCTACAAAGAAATACGTTGTCCCCTTAGCAACTACAATAGAAGAAGTTATTAAGAATAATATTTTATGATGTCGACATCATTTCACTTGGAATATAAAATCCCTTAAGCCCAAATTAAATTAAAGTACTTAAAACACAAAAATATCAGAAATTCAAATCCAAATATGTAAAGTTCAAATTACAAAACCTGAATTTCAGATTAAAACAATCGAAGTTTAAATTTAAATCTCTGAAATTCATATTAATACACCTGAACTGCAAATTGAATTCCGTGAAATTTAGGTCAAACAAAATACCAAGAGTATTATATACCTACGGATTGGATAGATTAATAGTTTGGCAACTAAGTTCTACTATCGATAAACTATTTTGAAAAGTTACTGAATAGCAACATCAGTTAATTTAAAAATTTTCTTGTTTATATTGACTCGTTGCAGATTAGAAAATTAAAACAAACTGTATTATCTTGACATACAACCGACAGACCTCAACTTGATGAATCAACTAAATACTTCAATTTTTTGATTATCTTGATCTATGTTCAGAGGGAACAAATGGTTCATCGAAAAGATTCCAGGGTAATAGCAGCGATTACCATTTCAAAGCTGGATCAGTGGTTCTGTGGCTAAAAAATTAGGACCAATTGCGACTTTTTCCCACGAGTATAAGAAGCAGCTGGACTACTTTCATGTATCAAAGGACATTCTTTTCGTTCTTCAACAGATCAAGCGCCAAGATGTTCCTATCTTCCGCACACGCTGAGGCAATCCGACAAACTGCAGAATTCTCAACAGTTTCTTTCACCGGAGAGTTATTCAGTGTTTCGATAGACAGTTTGCAAACTTGCATACTCTTTCTGAAGTTGAACGCTTTCCGTGAAGATCTATGCCATAACCTTGAGCGTGAGGTCAAGCACGACATCAAAAGTTACAATGATTGGAAAAGCAACAGGACTCCAGTGTGAGTTTTGAAATGATTGGGTCAAAGTATCTACGTCCAACGTGAAAGTAATCTTCATTTCATATGTATTGAGTAAACAAACGATTCAAATATCTCACACGTACTACATGTTACACACGATTGTTATTGGGCTATCAGCGTCCCTTTTGCTATGCAGAGAAATTGATCTAGTCATCGAGTTTAATCTTATGTTATATATTTTTCAATATATAACTTCATTTGATTATTTTGATGAAATTTTGCACGTTTCAGCTTGAATTTTAATTATCTTAATTTGAAATTCAGCAATTTCAACATGAACTTTAGATATTTTAATTTGAACTTCAGATGTTTTAATTCGTAGGTGAAATGGTGTAGTCTGAGTTCAGATGATTTTGTAGTGACTCAATATTCAAACTATGTTGTTGTTGATGAATATCTCAACTACAGCATCCATTCATCTTGCAACCAACGAACTCGAACCTAGTTTTTACTTTCAGAAAGCTGCTCATTTGGGCTATTGTGGATTATAATCCAGGCGACAAGCCAATTTTTGTAAGATATGAGACAGATTATGAATAACACTTGCTCTCTTCGGTTTTTTGTTGTATGAGGAAGAGCTTGAAAATATTATAATGCAAAAATATTTCTATAGTACGCAGCACAATGGAAAAGACGATGCAGGAGTTCTTTCACATATATCATACGTAAGAATAACAACACAAGAATAACATAATATTTGGGATATCAGACCCTGTTCAAGAAAGTATAACATAGATATAAATACGCCTGCAAGTAATTACACACGAAATCAAAAAGATTACACGAACATAAATAAAATCTCATTAGAGAATGGAAAAATGCAAAATCACACAGCATTTACCATGACAATACGTGGAGCAGTTTTCAAATGTAACAAATGGCGTTCCATCTTCACGTTCACCTCAAGGTCTCACTATTAACACGAGATAGTGTAATACACGTAACTTACACAAAGAATACAACAGTCACTAATGAGAAGCTCGTTTCAAGTGACGGGAAGCAAAGAATAACAATCTTGAAATTGTGATATGGACCTTGCGGAGCACAACGGATCAACGCATCCCCATGACAGCACAAGCAAGTTGAGAAAGAGCACAACTTAGCCGGTAAAATATGGCGAAGGAAGACACGTTGCTCTTTTAGCCATAGATCATTACCCCTTCATACATACTTACAAATAAATAAACCGTGGCTAAGATAAATATTTATTCTCTTCAAACCTACAGTAGAGGCGGCTGTACGGATGAATAATGCCATCGTCAACACTCCATCCAGCTACACCAGGAAAGTCTTACAACCGCCGCAAGTACGGGTGGCCTCCCTGCGGACATAAAGCCATGTTTCTGGTAGTGCTCAGTGTGAAGTAAATCAAGTCATCTATCTCATCCACACGTTCGTTCAGAGTTAGTTCAGCAGACCAGTCACTCTTCTACACTCAGGAATAACTACTAGATAATATGACTTTGTAGACGTAAGATTATTATGGGAAAAGGACAAGATAACCTCCGTTTATTAAAATCTGGTTTGGTTCGAAGAGTTTAGAGTGATTTAAACCAAAATTGTGAGAATGATCTCGCTTTCAAACGGCTATTTGACAGCTAAACATCACACACACACTCACCAAATAGCAAAAACCTTTTGTATGAGAAAAGCTGGCCATATTTCTGTCTTAGACAAATAAATAACGCACAAACAATCAATGAAAATTTCGGCTGGTAAATGTCATCAGAGACGGTCAATAACCAGCCTCTCAAGCTGCAGCAGGAAACGAGTGCTGCCGAACAAGCTAGCGCAACACAAGTACTATTATAATTCACGAATTCCCTCAGAATATACCCACCAAAAGCCAATTGTTCACACACTCGTCCCAGAAAATACCCACCACTAGCAAATAACTCAGACAGCCGTCTTAGAAAACACGCATCATGGCCGGACCTTATTTCTCCTAGGCATGCACAAGATTCAGGTAAACACCAATAAATCCCACCCAAGTACTGAAATTCCACGGATCGTTTTAGAGGACTTCTGCTTGAGAAAGCAGCATCTCAAAACTTGAATAATGATAGCACTTCTAACAAATAACTGGAATTACACGCGCTTAAACGAGAACCAATTTTCTTGTTTTAATATTTCAAATCACTAAGTGACGACCTGGACCTACGATGACTTAGTTATAATTCTATCTTTGAATAAAAGGATTAAAGGCATAGTACCTAACTATTCACTGTAGAACTAACAGCCCAGGGGAAACGCACAAATCTCTTTTCAAACAGGCAGTAGATAGTACTCCAGGAACAAAACTTGTGAAGAATATTCAATAATGAACCTTACAGACCTCAATGAGTCACTCACTTGAGAGGCAGAGAGCGACTGTCCAGATATGTCCTCAAGTTGGATCTCCTCCCCCAGCGCTGCCCGTGGCAACTCTGTCCAGACACGAACAATTAGCAATGAAGTATCCAAGTACAATGAAGATACAAGCCTTTGATGGCATGACTGTTTCAATTGATGCACGATACTATTAAAAACCTAGAATACTGAAGGTTATAGTAAAATTATTCAGTGCAGAGTTGGTACAGAATATTTGTTAACGTTTTCAGTAAGCACAGTATACTACTTACGTTACTAAGGCAGGTATACACAACGTTGTGTCCGAGTGAACTCACCACTCGTACTGCTGCCAGAGGCCACCACACGGCTCCCGCCACCTTCAATCGCCACACCGTGAACCTGGTGTGCCGCACGTCCTGGCACACGCCCACTGCGCCCACTGCGGGACCCACTGCGTCCATCCGAGCCCCTGTGCCCGCTCAGCCCGCGCCCTGCAACATGGCATCATCGCAGTGACAAGGCTTATAGTGTAAAAATTCTGGGTCATGATGTTGATTGACTGGCTAAATAAGATTATCATTACAAGAAATATCAGCAACTCCGATGATATAAGTAAGCAGTTACGATCAGCCAGGTTACAGTACTGTGAATCATCGAATAGCAAGTTTCTGTTCCTACAAGAATAGTCATTTCAACTTTCAAAACAGGACTGAACAGACAGCACTTACTACCATAGGAAGCACTTAAAAATGGCGCTGCTGTGCATGAGCTACATTCTCTCACAGCAAGAATTATCCTCATCCAATCATTAATGCTTGCACGAGAACAATTGGGAACACTCCTCAAATGCTACCACGACCAAATGATTTGTAGCTAACACACATGAAACCACGTCAGTGTTATCACGCTCCTTCAGCATGTAATCTCAAACATGTTTGGTCTTCTACTCTCTGCTCCTTCACTTTATATTTCATGCACAAGTGCACTAATGATCATATTTTCTGCACCAACACGGCCTAGAACCACAGCAATATGGCACACTCTTATTTCTAATCTCTTGCAAAAAATAGAAATCGTTCACTGACGAGCACAGCCACATAAAATCCACTTAGTTCGCCGAGCCCGTGGTGATAATATCACTGATGATGCACATCACCAATTAAGGCTATGGCACTTAGAGAAGACACTTCACACTGGCCAGGAACATGCAACGAGGCAAAAAAGCAGTTGAAGAGTAATGTTTCCTAGCTAGGCGAAATCAATAAAAGTTAGACGTAACCACTACCAGCTAGAAGCTGTACTGACTGTGGTGGTGGTGGGCCTCGAGACGCATGGCGGACAGAGGGTGAGACGGTGGGGAGGGGCACGGCAGCAGGTGACTGGGGAGCTCCAGTAACCGCGCGATCTGGTGCAGCTTCCGTTGTCGCGCCTTGTTGCGGCCCTTACACAACCTGCACAACACGTTACACTGATGATGCACAGCCTGCACAACACGTTACACTGATGATGCACAGCCTGCACAACACGCTACACTGACTCAACAACATGGAAACATAGCTGATGAAGCAGCCCACGAGTATAGATTATAATCTTAGATTGGATTCAACTAACACGAATCCCAGGCGGTTATTGCCTTATAAACATACAAAAAGAATGTAGACAAGTCCGACACTGATTTCCGTTCGTCCTTGACGTCAAGTTCTTCATGATACAATACATATTGAAGCGACTTATTTAAACCTTGTTGTGCGTTTATATTCTAGCAATGACACTCTAGCTCTCGAGTCAGTGATGTTATCACTCATGGGACGCAGGGTATTTGGCCTCATGGAGCTCACAATTCCAACGGAAGCAGTGAGCGTTATCATCACAATTATTATTAGCAATGATGCAGTGTTTGGATGGCATAAGCTGAAGTATCATCAGTTTGAGTGCAATACGTCAACAGAACGATCATAACACCCTAAATTTTTCAGATGATCACAATGCAACTATATTGAGGTAACTATACTGAAGTAAGATAAAATGTCTTACCTCAGTAAAATAAAAGTTAGGCTTAATTTATAACTTAAAATATTTTCATACTGGAAATAGCATTTTCGGAAATCCTCCAACTAAACGAAGCTCATCACAGAACGCTGTGTCTTCTAACTGTTCCAAAAAAACAACCTAGACGACAGCCTTTGGGCATAAGACAGAAAGCAAATTCAAATTAAAGTAATGAAACACCAAGAGTCCACAGGAGCGCGCTAAGCGTCAAAGCCATCCAGCAGAATTTATCTGTGATTACAAATTCATGTAGAGGATTTGCAACAAACTAGTCTTTTAATTCAAAGAGAGCTTATTACGAATACAAGAAGCCAATTAATGAATAAAAGGAAGTATTCAACGAATACACGGAAGTATTTAACGAATGCAAGGAAGTATTTGAGGGAGTATAATAAAGGAAGTATTTGAGGGAGTATAATAAAAGAAGTATAATAAAAGAAGTATAATAAAAGAAGTATAATAAAAGAAGTATAATAAAAGAAGTATAATAAAAGAAGTATAATAAAGGAAGTTTAACAAGTAAGTATAACAAAGCTCACGCACGAAATAGAGGAAACACAGTAAAAACATAAACCAGCAACATGACGCGTGGAAGCAAATGAAGACTACACTGCACAGGGAGAAGTTCTACAAAAGATGCATACAAGACACACAATTGACATAATGGAAACTATCTACAACTGGTCCTTAGCTAATATGAATATAGAGCCTTCTACAGGATGCAAAACTTCACCAACAACAATAGGCAAAAATGAATGGTCTCGCGTTAACTCCAAATCGCCTTTGTTTATTATAACAAACTTTTACCTGGACACCAATACCCGTTTTGATCAATTGAGAAACAAACTGGAGAACGAAATGAGCTTCACACAAGAAAAAGCAATAAGAACATCTAACGAACATAATCTACAACAATCTCATATCCAACCGTCCGGAATCTTCAAGCCTTTTCCAGAATTTAACGAAATTATGAACAACAAAATGTGAAATCTAACGGGACAACGAATAGTGAAGAAAAAATGATTAACGAAAAGCCAAACGCATTTCTCACTGAAGATAGCAACATCTAAGGAGAGAAAACAGAATTCAAGCTAGGGTTAGTAGAACGCGAGGTACTCTGTCGTCCTGAGATACGAGGTATTGAAGGCCTACGATGAAAGTAGAAAGTTAGCCCCAAGATAAACTCCGCCAATTTGAAACATTCTTCCATTAAGTCCAAAATAAATTCAAACAAGCTATCATAACAAGTATTCTCAGTGAATGAAAGACATAAATCAAAATTTTCATGTTCGACTGGTCAATGAAACGGTAAACAAAATTGATACAGAAAAATTTGTCATCTATTTACACCTGACGTCCTAGTCCATTGGAAGCCATGATCTTTTCAGAAAAGATGGCATCCATCTTAAAGAAGTTGGAGATAAACTCGTCTGGGACGTTTATTGACCATCGCCAAGGTTAGACAAATTGCGGCTGCTGCTACTATGTGTAAGAACACTTCAACAACACCCAAAAGTGAACCTGAAACAAAAACCTCAAATCCAACACTGTCTCCAAGATTTAGAAGCTTGAAGCATTCAAACAAAGTAACTCACTCTGCAAATGAGTACAACCTCACAACTGAGAAAGGGTTGACCCCCGTATCTAAAACAGATTAAATTGGCAACATACGAAATTCGACCTACTGATTGAAGGTAAATTCAGTGCAGCAACAACAACAACAACAACAACAACAACAACAACAACAACAACAACAAGGAAATGCAAAGCAAAATACGGACCTCAAAATTAGACTCTCCATGAACACGCAGGGAAACAAAGTTCAACAACAGCACGTTTTTGTACATACATCCTACGATCAAATAATGCTTTCAACTCAACATGCACTAAAGGATACGAGCAGCTCACCAGACACGACGACAATACTTAGTCATCTCTACAGCACGCAACTCTGGCACTGCAAAAAACACTTGCAAAGCCACAAAACTCCCACCAGCGTGGAGGTAATATTAGAGAACTATAGTAGAAAGGTAGTATCACACTACCAACACGACAATGAAATGAATGCCACAAGAGTCAACCCATATCTGGACGCAGTCCAGCTTTCAGTGACCAATCGTGGGCCAGTAAATAACGAAAACGAACCCCCCAAGATGGCAAATGAACATAACGACGGTTCATGCGAACAGACTGGAAGCCAAAATACTGACCAAAATATTGAACACCTAAAGATACTAGTTGGAAACATATTAAGTATCCTTCCGAAAATGCACGAAATCCAAGCCCTCACATCAACCTTATCACACTACATCATAGCCGTCAATGCAACATGGTTAGATCTAAATCAAAGACATCTCCAAATGGAAATTTCATTGAAAGGATACGTCAACCACAACTTCGACCAACCGTGTAGTTATCAAGGTGTTGCCTCGATTATATACACCAACAAAGAAAGGTTGTAAACACAATTTCAAACTCAACGAGTGGGAGAAAAAATAGAAATGCTACATCACACTATCCACCCGCAGTGGAAAAAACATCAAAATTGTACTCGTATATATGAACTCAACTTGCACAGCAACCGATGATGATGATGAACTCTATGGTTTCCTTGAAAATATTCTCAGTACTCCTCATGAAACACTAATCATGGGAGACTTCAATTTACCCGACATAAACTGGACTACTCGTAAAAGTTGAGCACCTGGATTTAGGCTCACCGATCTGATTAATACAAATTCCGTATAGTACCATGTCCTTGATCTAGTCAGAACGACCCCTGATCTCACAATAATTGGATTAGAAGTCGCGGACAAGAGCGATGACTATCATATGATAGACTTAGTGCTCCAAGTCCACAACCCTAACGATACGACTCAACTCACCATCTTCCTAAACTACAAACGGGCAAATTTCAACAATTGAAACAGGAGCTCGGCAGTTTTGTTTGCGGATTACTAACAAGGAACAAAAACGCCGAAGATTGCTACACGATCCTTAAAGAAAAAAATTACAGCCGCCAAAGATCACCACATCCCAACAAAGCAAATGAGACCAACCAATAGCCCTCCTTGGTTTCAGAAGAAATTAAGCGCCTTATAAAATGCTTAATAATGCTTATAAACAGTCATACAAATACTTATAAGAAACCAAACAGAACCCTATCGTCAAGAGCACATATGCACCTGCAGGGTTGTCACACAAACGGTTATATGCATAAATAAAGAAATTGCAGTAAATGCAAGAGAAAACACTAACCCGAAGAACTTCTGTAAACAATTAAATGACAAACGACTCAAAAAACACTATTGAACCCCTGATCAACCCAGATGGTTCAACATGAACAGACAACAAAAGCAACAACATAATTTACTTCTGTGTTCGCATGGAAAGACTTGACTGAAATCCGCGACCTCAAGCCTTAAACGCAAGATATACAGACAGACGACACATTCTTAGTAGAACAGGTAGAAAAACAGCTCATCCTTCTAAGCCCATATGAATCAACCGAACCGAATGAACTCCAAGAAACGGCTGAAGTAATTAGCAAACCCTTAGCCAAGATCTTGAAGAGATTGCTTGAAACTAGGATTATTCCGGAGTATTGGAAGCAGGCGAATGTCAATCCTCTTTTCGAAAAGAGAAACAAAAAACATTCAATAACTATTGCCTAGTCAATCTTGCATCTGTTATCAGTAAACAATAGGAAGGTTACTCAGTGCGTATAACAAAACATCGCGAAGTCCAAAACCTGATTACTGACACTCAGCATGGATTCAGAGAAAAATGTATCTGTCTAACTAACCTTCTCGACTTTTTTGAAGAAGTCAACCGCATAAAAGACTGTACAAAAACCGCAGACTTTGTATAACTCAACATTCAAAAACCCTACCGACAAAGTTTCCCATGAAGCTAATCACCAGCTTGGTCGACTGGTATCACCAGCTTGGTCGACTGGTGAGCGAATCTGCTTGCGAGCGGAAAGACCCGGGTTCGAATCCCGCTGCCGACATGGTTGACGCGGCTAGAAATACGGCATGGGACTTGGGTAAACAACCGAATAATTACCGAAGTAATTATCAGACCCAAGAATGGGCCAGAAGGTTCGTTCCTATAGCCTCATTCTATTCTATTCTAAGGACAAAGTGCAAGCGCATGGAATAAAAGGCCACTACTCTCGATGGATACAAAACTTGCTTATTGGTAACACTCAACGAGTGATTATTCAGGATCAAGCCAGTGATTTGATGCCTGTAACATCAGAAGTCCCACAAGGGTGCGCTTTAAGCCCGCTCCTCTTCATCATCTACATGAACGACCTTGACGTCGAAATCATCAGTAAAATCAACAAATTAACGATACTTTATCACAGAACGTTCACCGAAAGAGACAGAATGATTATTCAATCAGACCTCAATCATATACTTCAATGGGATGAAACCTGGTAAATGAACTTCAGCATTGACTAATGCTCAATCATGCACCTTAATGCTAATGATCAGCATTTCTAACACATGGTGAACGACACACCTATTGAAGCAGTATAGCAGCGAAGAGATCTTGGTATCATTATCTCTGAAGATCCCTAACATGACAAACGAGTAGAAAAAAGTGTCAGAAATGTGAGCAGGATTCTTGATTTCATTGCAAGAGATTTTGAATGCAAGTCAAAAAAACAATTTTAGCACTCTAGAAGCGTTGGTGTAGCCACATCTAAAATACCCTGCCTTGCGAAAAGACATTAATAAAATGGAAAAAATCAGTGTATAGCAACGAAGATGATTAATACAAAAGGAGTCTTCAGCAGCTTCAGCTCATCTCCCTAGAACAAAGACGACTGCGAGGACAACTAATCGAGACCTATAAATATCTCAATGGCTTCAACGATGTTACCTTGAAAGGGCTTTTCGATAGAGATGATAATGTACAAACTAGATATAATGGTCATAAACTTACAATAAGAACCTTCAATATATCCCAGGCTCTAAACTTCTTTCCGGTTGAAATTGCCAAAACCCGGATCCAGCAACCCGAAAATATTGTTTCCGCTGGCACTGTGAACACATTCAAAAATCGCCCCGACAAATATTGGATAAAGAGCCCCCAAGTTCTATTAAGTACTGACTCCATATCCTTTTTACCTCTTGGGGCCTGTGTATGATTGCGGTATGGGCACGTGACTGAAACGTCTGTTATTGAGGTGCATGTGCGTGATTAAAGCCTTCACGTTGGACGGCATGGGACTTGGGTAGCAACTCAAGAATGAACCGAACAGCTCGTTCCTGTAGCCATATTTTATCGTAAGTACTTAATGAATACAAGGAAGTAAGTAATAAGCACACGGAAGTAATTAATGAGTACAAGGAAGTAATTAACGAACACAAGGTTGTAGACACTGAAAATGTGTGAGAAATGCACCTTTGCTTGGCGGCCATGCAGCGGATGTGATCATCAAAGATGAATTTGGCAGAGAGGAGGGGAGCAGGAGGCGCCGTCCTACTGGAGGCGCGCACAGAGGAGGAGGCGGTGGAGGCGGCCGCAGCGGAAGCAGGGTGGTGGATTGTCA
This sequence comes from Trinorchestia longiramus, assembly GCA_006783055.1. Taxonomy (NCBI): domain Eukaryota; kingdom Metazoa; phylum Arthropoda; class Malacostraca; order Amphipoda; family Talitridae; genus Trinorchestia; species Trinorchestia longiramus. Next base: position 91,608 of record VCRD01000961.1, on the reverse strand, counting down.
GGTGCAGTACTCGCGAATCGTCTTTGTCTCCGTTCACCTCCAGGTACTGAAGACAACAGAGGAAGTCAGATCCACGCAACAGAGGGAGTCAGATCCACGCAACAGAGGGAGTCAGATCCACGCAACAGGAAGTCAGATCCACGCAACAGACGGTCAGATCCACGCAACAAAGGAAGTCAGATCCACGCAACAGAGAAGTCAGATCCACGCAACAGAGAAGTCAGATCTACACTTCAGTATCTTGCTCGCAATTTAACTATGAAGGGTGGGAGCTGTGTACTTCACAAGTTCCTTCTTATTAGAAGTCTGGGGTCGTCTTCGACGAATTCCCCTTACAATAGTGGGGCTTGGAGTTACGTATCTTACCTAAATACAATACGATCAATAAATATGCGGACATTTAATACACCAAAAAACCCAGACTGACCTGAAGGAAGCCCACAAACTTGGCAACACCCCAGCCCAGGCGGCGCTGGTCGGGCTCGACGAGGATGAGCTGCAGGACGTCGATGACAAGGAAGCGACGGCAGCGCTCGCCGTCGCGGGAAATGACCACGCAAGCAATGAGGTCGCTGTTATCTGCAAGCAATTATACATTATTTCTCACACATTTATTTCACTAACTCCAGCCTCGTACTCAAGTTTCAGAGCCTACTGTGTGAGGAAGGTAGCAGCGTGAACTTCAAACTACTAGCACATGTGATGGCAGGGCAGAACTCACTGAGGTCGAGCACATCGTCGACTCTAACGCAGGCGGAGGGACGCGTCAGGGGTAGTTGGGTGTCCTGCTCTCCCCGCACCGCCAGGCACGCGCTGCGTACCAGGAAGAACACGCGCATCGCCCGTCGCGCTCGCTCCACCTGCACAATGCAACAACGTCACCCCTCACGCTCTCTCTCATCACCTGCACAGTGCACCAACGTCACCACTCACGCTCCCTCTCCACCTGCACAGTGCACGAACATTATCACTCACTCCCGTCCCGCTTACACAGAGCACCAAGAGGTACCAGTTATTCTCACCAAAATGGCCAGATAAGCAATATAATTACCTAAATAATCCAGCATCAGATGGTCAGAATGCCAGTTTCATTTCTACGATTTCAGTTTAACGAAAGAATTGGAAGCATTTAATAATAAAATACAATGTACGACCTTCTAGGGTTGCCTTCGATCCTAAGACTGTGTTCCACCATCAAACACTTTGCAGCGGTAAGTACTGCTCCTGCTCCAAAAAGTATTAAGGTAAGTTCATAAGGATGGGTGGACAAAAGTATCACTGTCAGTGCGTATGTGGTAGATCTCAGTAGTTCAATCCTTCTCTGATTGAAACATTTTCCTATACAATCCTGTAGCTCATGTCATACAAGATAATACAAACATGCCTCTCGTGTGGTTATAAAGGAGAGACAACAGAAATGTGGGAGTGAACACTCCTCTTCGTTGCTTTGAATGTACAAAGCAGTCTCATCTCGAGTAGTCAGAAGCAAGTCCTACACATGCACCTGATAGACGGTGTGTGTGTGTTAACCAAATCTTACGAGCCATCTCACTTAATAAAGGAAAGTAGGAGTAGTAATAGCAGTAGCAGTAGTAGTAGTAGTAGTAGTAGTAATATAGGTTTGCTGGCGCTCCAGTGACTCGGACTGTATCGCACCGAATGTCTCACGATGAGTTAAGAAAAACCAGCGCACCTCTCCACAAGGCCTGCGTTTGTTGAGCTGGATGCCAGTGAGAGGGGTGGCGGTAGGTGGCAGGAGGATATTGGAGTCCTGCAACAAGTACTCGACACGCAGTGACTCCGAGACCGGTCTCCTGGCCTCACTCTTGCCACATCCACTGTGGCTCCACTCGTCCTCAAACAAGTCTAGGAACATTTCCTCACTCTGCAGCAACATATCAGAGAAAACTTTCAAAAGCCGTTGAATAAAAATTTCTGTTCGAGTGTATGCACATTGACTACCTTGTAAACAATTAATAATAATAATTTATAAAGATAATCTACTGCCTCCGTAATGCCAGGTATTGTTCGTTTTTTTCTACCTGGCGATGTATTGTTATATAACTTTCATATTTTACGAAGTGCAGGTAACGATAGACGAGTCCTTGTCAATAGGCATCATGAAGGCAGCTTATTATAAGCAATGCAACTTCGTATAAACAAAGTAATAATCAAACAGCCAACACTAAATCGAACTACCAACCAGCACTAAATAACAGCAGGAGAACAAAAATTATCGAATGCCGTGATAATAATTCAGGAATTATACGAGACCTTGTAATAATTTCTGAGGACGAGAGTGGCTTCTTCCTTGGCACCTTCCAAGACGGCGAGATGCTCATCATAGAGCGCCACCTTGCTGGGGCCGCGTGAGGGCAGTGGTCTGCCTCGTGTTTCCTCTGTGGCAGCAGTGGGCTCTTTGCTGTGCTGGCTGCCACAGTCAACAGTATTCTTTTTGCAGGCAGCAGCGATCCGCTCTCCGTCCTGTGCAGCACCTTGCTGGCCCTCGTCGCCGGTAGTAACACCCACATCTCCGGCAGTAGACCCTTCACCAGAGGCCACCGAGGCCCGAGGGAGAGCGCTGCACGACACACACGGGCCATCACCCGTAGCTTCAGGACAGGAGCAGGATGCAGAGAACACCACGGAGGCCGGCACAGACGGAGGCACATCGCCACCGTCCCCAACCCTTACAGGGCTGCTGCTCTGAGATGCGCTCACAGGGTTAACATCAGACACCGTCTCTGCGTGAGGCCGAACATTGGGTCAGTCCAAGACGGTAGCAGCTAGCTTAATCGCTACTTTTACTGTTAATGAATCATCACGAATAAGATGTTCCATTCAATATATCAGAATGATGTTGCCAATGCGACACAAATCTTATTGAAGTAAGATTTTCGTAGATATTGCTACACCCTGTTATTTACCATCTTAATATGTTTAAAAGGTATAATGATGCTGGATCTTACATTTCAAATTTTAATTCAAGAATTACAAAGGACGCTGACGGTGAAAGACTGTCGGCGCGCCAGTCCGAACATAAAGACACGGAAGAGACTGACCTCCATTACAGAGCGGCAGGGACTCTGTGATGCAGTTGCTGGTGCTGCTGAGGCCGACAACTTGCTTCAGGACCTGGATGGCGATCTCCAGGGTCACAACCCGCACTTTGCTGTCTGGAAAGCACAGCAAGTCGGCATTACTATTAGTGTAATAGTAATATAAGTTTCGATGCGCTGCAGTCGTTCATTTCCACAAAAATGAGTTTCATTCCACTAATCACGAGTTGCGTTCCATCTACATCGCCATTTTCATAACAATCTATTTCAAAAAATATTAGTACGATTACTAATGAAAACTATATCACATGGTCTTTAAGAAATAAATACAATAAATGACATAGCTGACAATCACTTACATGATTCAAATTCCCTCTAGTTCATCAGTGTGATAAATAGAACTTGTCTCAGAACAGAATTAGGATGTATTGGTAGTTCACGTACTTTCAAATAATAGAGAAGACACTTACTGTACTGAGTGCTGAGAGATATAACTTGAAGCATCTTCTCAACAAGCAGGAAGTTGTACGGCTTTACTGTGAGATGTTTGCCCTCACAGCTGCGCCTCTTATGACCCTCATCAACACGAGCAGACTCAACGCCACTCGACCGCCGCACATCATCACCAACTTTGAGCTGCCGAGGGCCGTCGCTATTGTTAGAGCTACCCGCCGCAGCGCTAATCTTCTCATCTCTAGGCTGACTTTGATCAGAAAGCGGTACATCCACGGATGATTGCTGGCGAGATTTCTCACCGACTGTAGAATTAATGCCTTTATGAGCAACGACTTGACATCCCTCAACGTGATCGCTGCCTTCGCTGGTGTCAGTGGGGCAGTAGCAGCTCTCGGCACCCGAATGATAGTCTGATGATGACGACTTGCCAGGAACCTCCTCACGACTGCAGGAAGACGCCCCATCTTCTTCCTCTTCACGCGGGGCTTTGCCACTTCCTCTAGACAGCGTCACTTCTCTGTCACTATCGTTCAAGCCGGTTGGTCCATCAGTGTTACTTAGCAACACGTCATCAGGGACACTAGGAGCGATCGTAGATTTAAGCACTTGCGAAGACACAGCGCCCGTTTCAGGAAATGAATTCAGCTCCGTCCGGGATTCGGCTACGGAATTCTTCCTAAAACAAGAAGACTCTGCTTTTGAATTACAGTGATCATCTCGCGGTGGAGATGAGTTTTTCGATTGCTCATCAGAAGAAAACCCGGTAACTGGACACTCGGAGTCACAGAAACCTGAAACAAATATATATAATGCTGAAGATAACAACACACTATTAGCAATATTTTATGAGGGACATCAGCACCTTTGCTTGAAAATGCAAAGGTATTTTGAGACAGCAAGGAAGTAAACAATTAGCATAAGGCAGAGTATACTAGGGTATCCCAAAATCTTAGAGGAAGGAATGAAACGTTTTTTTCACTAGCTCGTGTTTTGCTTCTGTTCATACATGCACAAGAAGCGTTCCTGTGAAATTGGATGAAATTTTGAGAATATAAAGAAGGACACGATAAACTGAATAATGTTTTAATAAACTCCAAAAATAACTGAAAACATCCCACATTTTAAAAAAAAACATAAGAAAACCAAAACCACAGTTTTTATTGTTTTCATTCAGAAAGCCGTTTTTTGAAGGTCCTTTTCCCGCATAAAATTCTCCACTGCTGGTGGACTAACTGGAGGAGATACTTTTCCTGTGTGGTCGACTTCGTGGACCCCAGGTAGCGTTGGACTAAAGCGATGTCTCGTTTTGCAGCATCATTGCCCACTCAAAGGCCAAGTGATCGTTTCCAAGCGTCCTTTAAATCGATTGTATTGGTAGTTCACACAAGGCCGGGTCTTTTGCCTGGAAGCCCTCAACCTCATCAAGGACGAAAAGAAGGTACACATCGTCATGTTTTTCCCCTCCAATAGCTCTAGTTCTTTCTTCGAAGCGAGCTCGTTTAACGCCTTGATTACTTCTCTTCCGCATCACGGATGCAATCTTCGAGTAGAAAAAGAACAGTCCCTCGTCTTCCTCAGAAACGTACCTCAGGTGGCGTCGCAAGGCTTGTTCTGTTGCTTTGAGAACGATTTCGTCAGGATATATTACGAGGATCTCGAAGACGAGCACGTCATTTAACGAACTTTCACAGAAATCAGTACCCCATGCCATTGCTTACAGAACATCAGAGCAAATAGGAGGGCAACTTTTTTTTCACTTCGGCCTTCTCTCAATCAGTCAGAGACAGCTGGGATGTCAGTATCTGAAGCTTAAGACAGTAGATGGCTTTAGTCATCCACCAGGCTTCATTATGGGGAGCTCCAAGACAACAGAATGATTATGTCCGACCTTCACCGCTCAGAAACAGCTAGGAGAGACGGAATGGTTCTCCATCGTCGTCCCTAGGATAGTTCTTCGACATCCGAGCCTTCTTCAGAAAGACCAATGTGTCGTCCTTCAGGTTCCTGGCAGTGTTATTGGTGGCAAAAAACTATACGAATTCCTCCAATGTTTCCACCGTCTCTCTATGCAAAGCATCCACGATGGACCATCGATCACTGATCGACCCAGGCGTCGAAACAGAAGGCGATGTTTTGTTCCTGACGCTCGCTTCATCCACCGTCAAGACCACGTTTCTGCCAGTCGCATCCGAGTTTGCCGGAACCTCAAAAAAACCTAAGCGTCATTTTCCACAGTGATAAGGACGGCAATGAGGTCCTCCGTATCACCGGAAAGACAGGAGGAGTTTTCCGTCACAATGCAGGACCGACCTCTCTGGTATCTTCTGGTTCTGCAGTTCCACGACCTTCTCGGAGGCTTGCTCTCTCCCGCAACTCGTGCTCGATAGACCGTGCTCTTCGAGACTGCCATACTCTCAATGTCAATTCCAAGAACTTGAGCGGTAGCTGCGAACGTTGACGTTGCTTGCTGCAACGAACGTTTCAAGTCACGTCAAGAATAGAATAGAATAGAATAGAATAGAATGAGGCTATAGGAACGAACCTTCTGGCCCATTCTAGGGTCGGATAATTACTTCGATAATTATTCGGTTGTTTACCCAAGTCCCATGCCGTATTTCTAGCCGCGTCAACCATGTCGGCAGCGGGATTCGAACCCGGGTCTTTCCGCTCGCAAGCAGATTCGCTCACCAGTCGACCAAGCTGGTGATGACTACATGTTCATTATGTCGAGACCTCAAAATATTACTCAATGTGCCCAAAGTTGTAACGCAATTCCGTTTTAATATGAGAAAATTAGAATAATACACGAACGTACAAGATTTCCAAACTTTTGTACTTGGGACACCTTAGATAATATGGACACCTGATAATAAGTTCATTGAATAATACACTGATTTAAATACTAACCGATTCAATCAAATACTTAACTTCAAATACTGCTAGTGACAGTTTTGCAACTTGTCTACTTTATTTCACAAGCAGAATACTCATTATTTTCATAAAAACTGAAATTCGAGACAATAAAACTTATAAAAACGGAAGTCAGTAGGTCAACAAGCCCTCGCTGTGCCAATATATGCAATCAAAATTCATCAAGAACAATAAGTCCCGAGCACTAAATTTTGAGCATTACAGTATATGATAGAGTACCAAGAAATGCAACATAGTATAAAATTTGGAACAGAGACGTGGATATAATCAGAACATGGAATATAATCAGAACCACATCTCGAGTGACACTCATCTCCGAGAAATAACCAAACCCTCGCAAGTACTCAGGTTGAAGCATAGGTGACATGGGCACACAAGGTTCAGTTTAGCTTCTACAATACAGAGAGAGAATTAATTGTTCGGGTTGCCATGTATTCGTGCGACGTGGTGCAGCATATCCTCCAAGAATGCAAAGGAAAAGAGAGTAATTAGCGTGGTACGGTAGCATGAAAACCAATTCTTGACAGTGTTCACCAGCACCTTAACACTCACTAACTGCACTATCACACACTAGAATTTTCCCTAGAACACTAGCACTAGCACTGTGACTGTGCTACACAAGTCAAGCTTATGTTGTCACAGACAGGCATTCGTCTCTGAGTACAAGAAGTAGTCCCTGAACACACCAGCGTTGTGGCCCAGGGCGTAAAGGAGACTGAGGGCGAAGAGTGCAGTGTAGTCACTGTCTGTGCAGCTCAGCGCCTCCACAACAGACTGCAGGAAGGGGCGGGACGCCAGACCCTCTTCGCAGTCACTCCCCCTCAACCTGACGTCCAAACAGCACCTGCACACCACAACAGCTTACAAGCTACCACTTATGAGCAAATAGATCCATACTACGGTAGCTATGCACTATGATATTATTAAGGAAATAAAATGTTTTGAAAAATAGCTCTCATATTTAGTGAAAATAAACAAAAAAATATCCTTCAAACTAATTCAAAGTTATTACTAAGTTGTTGGACTAAGATGACTTTAATCACCTATTAGACTATCGACAGGAATACATTGCTACTCAAGCATTCGAGTTAATTCTGCCGGAGTCTCGACACAAAGTACAAGTG